>PVKB01003915.1:0-170323 GCA_004027205.1 Ctenodactylus gundi | reverse complement strand
GATACACAAAGCTCACCTGCCTTCTCTTTTCAAGAAACCCCATGAGTCTATGGCTTGTCACCCTTGTCACCTTTATCTTAAACATGGACTGTGTACTCCTGCCTTCCTAGAGTGGCTGTTTCCTCTCAACCTGTGCATTTCCGGTGCCACATAGAGATCTGATTTGGAGCCAATGTCAGTGCTGGGCAGCTCTGGGCTGCAGGGTTAGATACCAGTCCCGTCATCTGGGCCTTTCGTCCCCACTATGACTTGTCTCATCCCTATGGTGTGGTCAGAGTAGGTGACAGAGACTTTTTAGGACCAAACATAGATGTACAGTTAGACCAGCTATAGGTCATAAGGGAGGGGCAGTTACGGTGGCCGTGGAGGGAGCCAGATAAGCAGACACAGGGTGTCATTTTGAGCACCCAAAGTAAGAAGGGCAGGCTGTCTTATCAGGTATGCAACATCCACTCCCCTGTGCTCAGGCCAGAGAGACAAGAGCCTTCTCTGTGAGGGATTTGCCAATAAATAGTTTTGGCTTTCTGCCCACTTGGTTCTCTGTTGTGTCCATTCAGCTCTGCCATCTTAATGTGGAAGCAGCCAGTGTGTATGCAACAGGATATGCCTGGGTTCCAGTAAAACTTTACTGACAAACCAGACAATGGTAGAAGTTCTGACACGTGCTCCGTGTGAATGGACCTGGGGGCCGCAGTGCTGATGCAAGGAGTCAGGAATGGTGTGAGCCATGCAGGTGCCTCCATTTATAGAAACCCCTGGGGTCCTCCTGTTCCTAGAGACAGAGACTAGAATGGGGGTTTCCGGGGCACGGAGAGGAGGGAGTGGGAGGTTAGTGTTTAATGGGAAACATGTCTCCATTTGGGAAGGTGAAAATATTCTGGAGATAAGGGGGGCTATGGTCACACAAGAAGGTGAATTTACACAGTGCCTCTGAACCACACATAAAAATGATTAAATGATATTTTTATGTCAAATGTTTTGCCAAAAAAAATAAAAGCACTGGAGACAAAACAGTGGGTGGCAAGTAGAATCTGTCCTATAAGCCATAGCCTTCCTGGCTCAGCATGGCCTCTTGTCCAAAGGACCCCCAGAGCCCAGCTGGGCCACAGCACCTGTGAAGTGAGATCTGGTCACAGCAACCCTCTCACCGGGTGCTGGTACCGCTCCAGACCGTGATAGAGTCACATGCTGCTCCCACCCTAGGGCCTTTACCCTGATTGCTCTGTGCCTGTAGCCCGCTGTTCCCACAGCACCTGCTGTTCGCCGTCTCTGGGCATTGCCTAGCTCTTTCAGGGTTGGTCAAAGCCACAGACCAAGTACCTGACACAGACATGTTGTCCCACAGTCCTGGAGGCCCAAGTTGGAGCTCAGAGTGTGTCCGAGGGCTGCTCCCTCTTGAGGCCTCTCTCCTTGGCTTATTAGATGACTTGTGCTCCCTGTGTGTTCACGTCATCATCCTCTATGACTGTCTGTGTTCTAACCTTTTCTTATAAAGATACCAGTCCTATGAGAGTAGGGCCCATGCTGATGACGTGTCCGAGGGCTGCTCCCTCTTGAGGCCTCTCTCCTTGGCTTATTAGATGACTTGTGCTCCCTGTGTGTTCACGTCATCATCCTCTATGACTGTCTGTGTTCTAACCTTTTCTTATAAAGATACCAGTCCTATGAGAGTAGGGCCCATGCTGATGACTGCATTTTAATTTGATTACCTCTGTAAAGGCTCTGTCTTTAATCATCACAGCCTGAGGTCATGGGGATTAGAACTCCACTGTGGAACCTTGGGTGGGAATGCAATTCAGCCCCCAGCACCCCACTTCCCTCATTCTCCTCCCTCCCCCCTTGACAGCACCCCATAATAACCTATGAATTTCATTGTACCAGCGCTTCTCTACCATTGGATCAAAAAAGTATTGAAGACCCCCAGAGCTTTTATATGTAAGAGTCCATGGGCATTTAGACGTTGAAACCAAGACTTGAAAAACAGTGATTGATTCACTTTAGAATAACAATAAAATACCTGCTATCTGGTAACATAAATAACAGATTTTACCAAAAGTAAGTATTTTTCAAAGCAAAACCCACCGAGTGTGAAGAATGGAACTGTTTGCCTTTTTGCAGACCTTGCTCCTCCTGAGCTGTATGGGAGGCAGCGGGACCTGCCTCCACATACGTGAATGACCCCATGTGTGAACGACCCCATGCAGGGGCTCAGCCCCCTGCAGGTGTGCATTGGAAAGAGAAGAACATTTTAACCTCCTTTTCAAGAATAATTGCAGTTATTCTCCTTTGACGTGAGGTCAAATGCTGATGAGTCGTAATTTCTTAAAGGTGCACCGCAATGTGGTGCAGAAACCTTATTGTGAGCTTTTCCTGCATTGCTGAGTTAAAGCCCACCTCCTCTCCGTGCTCAGAACGGTCTGTAAACTGTGCATGATTTTGTACACCACACACTCACCATTTGAAGCCATCATATTTCAGAATTGTGTAGCTCTTCCCTTATAAAGTAATCGAAACATCACGTTTACTGACATCCCTGCCAGTCTCATCCAAAAAGTCCTCAACTCCTGAGAGCACGAAGGGCAGACCACACCAGGCCACACCCTCAAGCGTCATCCACACGGCTGGCTCAGGACTTTGCTCCTTCTCAATACAGAATAGCTTTACATTGTATGTGACAGTCAGCAAAGTGTCATCCCCACATCCCCGGAACCCATGATGATATCACCTGCCACAGCAACTGGGATTCTTCAGATGTGATAGCATCAAGGACCGTGATCTAGGACCTGGATTATCAGAGTGAATTCAACAAAACCACAAGGTTATTGAAAGTATCATAAAGCTCAGAGAAGGAGATGCAGTAGCGTGAGCAGAGGTCAGAACGGCATGGGGCCATGACATAAAGAACTCAAGGCCAAGCCTGGTGGCACAGGCCTGTTATCACAGCATTTGGAAGGCTGAAACAGGACAATTGCAAGTTCAAGCCCAATCTGGGCAATTTAGCAGCTCAGCAAGATCCTGTCTCAAATAAACAAACAAAAGTAGATGGGGATGTTGGTCAGGGCAAAGGCCCTGTGTTCAGTCCCTAATATAACAAAAATTAATGATGATAATAACAATAGGATTAAAAAAACTTAAGTGGCCTCTGGAAGCTGAAAAATGAAAAGAAATAAACTGTCCCCAAGAGCGTCCAGCAGAAAGTGGCCTGGCTGACCCACTGTGGCCTCCTGGCCGTCAGAACTACCAGACAGTGTGTCTGCTTTGGTTCAGGCCTAGCAATCTGTGGCACTTGGTGCAGCAGAAATAGAACATGCTGTCCTTTGCCCAGAGTGTTGATTCACATGATACCACAGACGTCCCCCAAGCAGATTCCCTGCCCTGAGTGCACACATCATGGCTGCATTCACCTAAGGCCCCTTCCAAGAAGGCAGGGTCCAACGCAACCCTGGAATGAAGAATCTTATGAGGATTCCCCTCAGTCATGGGTCACCTGTGGCAGCCACCCTTTCATGTCCCATACAAAAGACAGTAGAAACCACACAGGAAGACTCCATCCATTGGCTGGAGGCAGACTCCTCAGGAGCTTATATCTTGTGTGGATTTTTAATTTTTTTGAGAAAATATTTTGCTCAATTCTTTGTTTAAAGAGCTTTAGACAGAGTTTCTGCATCAGGAACATGAAAGAAGCAAGCTTAGCTGATTTCAGCAGTGGCCCCGTCTGCACACCGCGTGGCGCCATGGGAAGCAGTGCTATGGACTGCATACTGGGATCCCGTTGGTGGAAAGGATGGAACCGTTAACCCAGGCCTGGTCATTATGATAAGGAGACTCCAGAGACTCAGCAGATGGGAATGTCCACATAATGGCTTCCCATAATTCCCACCCTCCTATAACAAAAATTTCATCTCTGCTCTCTCCGGGCAGAGGGTGCTTCTTGGGCAGCTGAATTGTGAGCCTACAGGGACTTGGCCTTCGAGATAGTCATCCCCTGCATTGCAGCTGCATCCCCAGAGCAAACATGGCCCGCAGGGTTCCAGGACACACTTGGCCTCGTTGAGTTGAGTTTCAGGGCAAGGGCACAAGCATGGCATTAAGTGCTAGGATGCAGTGGCCTGGTTTTGATCTCTGCCCTTAAGATTTTCACTCCCCTGCCAACTTCCTGTCCATAAGCAGAGGGAGCGGATGTGTGATGTTGATGCTGGAAGTGTGATTCTCACAGGTGACGTGCACACCCTTGGGGTGTGCCCAGAGCATGTGCTGGCTCATGGTGGCCCCAGAAGGAGTCAGGATGCTACCTGAGGCCTGTACACCTACTCTCCTCAAATGGGAGGAAGGGGGCCAGGACCCAGCACCATGATGCTCAGCTCTCAGGTGGCTGCAGTGAACCACACAGAGGCTCTCACCTGAAGCAGTACAGCATAGTCGCTCCCCGTGCTTGGTAGGAAAGTGGGACAGTGATAGCCGGACTGGAACAAAACAATAGCTAATATGAAATCACGTGTCATGACCATTGCTGTGTACCGGCTCAGGCCTAAGTTTGGGGACAGCTGTGAACATAGCAGGTGAGGTCGCAGAAACTCTCAGGGTTCCCAGTGAGGAGGAC
Organism: Ctenodactylus gundi; assembly: GCA_004027205.1. Taxonomy (NCBI): domain Eukaryota; kingdom Metazoa; phylum Chordata; class Mammalia; order Rodentia; family Ctenodactylidae; genus Ctenodactylus; species Ctenodactylus gundi. The sequence goes on along the minus strand of PVKB01003915.1, from coordinate 165,723 downwards.
TCCATGCACTGGCTGGGAGTAGACTCCTCGGGTGCCTGCGCCACCTCCCCTGAAGCCATCTGTGCCCTTGGTCCTGTTGGCAGGCTGAGGAAGCCTGTGACCTCTTCGTCATAATAACCTTTCACAGGCACGACTTGAAGTGCACTGCAAGCCAGAGGCAAGCACTCACAACCAGCCTGGCTGTGGTTGGGAAGTGGGGTTTTGGGGGGTTGCTGCCAACTCCTACAACTGTAGCGTGGTTAGAAGTCATAGGCTGCTCTCTGCCTGGTACAGCCTCTCCCTTCATAATGTCGCTAGGAGAGGAAGGAAAGAGAAGAACCTGTCACCTGAGTTCAGAGCCCTCACCTTTTCCCTCAGTCCACAGACACGCCCCACTCAGTATCTGTCTCCTCCCCTCTGGTCTCATCCCACTTGACATCCTTACAGCCCCGACAATTTTGGCAGCCCTGGGTGTTTTCCTGCCCTTCCATCCCCACACCACTGCCCCCCCCCACACACACACACACGTCACACCTTCTGCCTGGATTTGTTTGCAGCCTCCTGGCAGACCTGCCTCTGCCCTCAACCTGCCCTGCCAGCACATCCCCAGGACTCCTGGCCCTCAGGTGTCCTCTGCCCCACCTGGGTGAGCTTCTGTAGGAGAGCACTAAGGGACAGTGACTTCAGGAGGCCACAAGCCATGGAGCTGTAAGGAAGGTAGGGCAGAATGAGTGAAAACTAGAAAAATGCCTAGAGCCGGAATTGGGAGGTAGCTTCTAGGTGGGTGGGAGAAGGGCCACCTGTGGCTGGCCACGCGTCTCCCATGCCTCTCACAGAAGCTATATATGCACAATTACTATGTACCAAATTAAATATTTGTCCCAGTGGAGGAAAATAAGGAATAAAACAGTCACAGATCAGGAATAGCCTCAGGTCCAATTGGGTGGTAAAGGGTGCCTCTAAAGGCTGGGATGGCGCTCACTGAGAATGCAGGAGCCATTGATGGGAGACCCACCAGCAGCTCGTGGGGTGTTTGTTTGCCTAGGGCTCCTACAGTCTCTGGGCTCAATCCAAATCCCTTTCATCAAAGGTAGCACGTGCCATGCATGGACTGGAGATGATGGGACCACTTGGTCCCCTCGCCTAATGGTCTCTGCTATGTCCAGGAATCAGGGTTCTCCTCTTTTCTGCCCTTGTGCTGAGTGATTCCAAGTGACCCCTGAAGACCAGCCAGTGCATGTCTACTTTCCATCTAACTCAAGTAGAGATCTCCTGAGGACCTGCTGCCCCGGGGGCCACCCCAGGTGGAAGGACTCTGCTACCCACTGCCCTGCAGAGCAGCCAGAAGCTCTCTCCTCCAGATCTTTCCCAAACCTTCCAGAAATCAACCACTGGATTCTTCTAGACCTCTTTTTCCTTTCTATTCCTGCTACTGTCACCAGCCCCCTTTCATTGCCTGGCCACATGGCCCTCCTGGGCCCAATCCCCCACTTCATTGTCGCCCCAGGTGCCCATCCAGAGCTTATGCACCCCTGAAACTCCCCCTCAGGATCTCAGCAGGGGACTGTGCTTCTCTTCCTTCCCTCCTTCAATGGCATTGTGTCCACAGCCTCAGTTCCTCCATCAGCCAGCCCTGTGGCCCCTCTGAGGGGAGATGGGTTGATGAGCTGAGCCACCATGCCACCTGTGGTGCCTAAGAGAGGCATCAGGAGGGCAAACAGGATGCCTCTCCCTCCAGCCAGCTCCTTTCCCTTAGGACACCCTGCACACTGAGACTCACAGTGCAAAGGTCCAGAGGGACTTGCCATGTTCTTGTTTCTCTTCCATTTGTCCCAAAGATCCAGCTGCACCAAGAGACAGGCTCCGAGGGACTGGCTTGTGTTTGTTTTCCATTGTGAGATGCCTTGAGTGTCTGCGGGCTCCCATGCCACCCCTGTAGGTGTTGTAGATTATTGCCCACGTGTGTGGTTCTGGAAGCTTCTGCCAGGCATCTCTACCTTTGATGAGGGTTATTTCTCTTAGAAACATCATGGAGCCAGCTGAGCAAATTCTGGAAGTCTCAGGGGAAGCCTCAGGATTCCTGTAGCAACCTTGTTTTTTATTTTAGTCCTCACAGCTATGTTGACCTCCTTAGCCCACCACCTCCGCAATGCTTCTGTGTGTGTGTCTCTCTCATTCTGCTCATTGCAGCCTGGAGCTCTTGCTTACGTACCTGCCTGCCAAGGTGGCCACAGGAGGACTAGCTTCTCCTCCGCCTCTGCGAGTCATGCTGGCCTCTCCCACCCACAGCAGTAGCGGTTCCCTCTCCTGCCTGCTGTCCTCACCAGACACTTTGTCATCCTCCTGGGTTTGTGGGGTAGGAGCCCTAAGAGAACAGCACTGTTATTTGGGCTCTTCCCGGCTTGTTGCACAGCTTAGAGGAACAGGATTTGAGCTTACCTAGAGCAGGTGTGTGCCAAGCCAAGGTTGGATTCTAGAGATATCAAAATCAGAATCAACTTGAGCAAAATGTGAGATCTGTTTTTCAAAAACAGAGCCTTCCGGGTGGCCATCCATGGTAGACAACAGGAAGTCAGACTACCCAGGGTGAGGGAGCAGCTGGGCTGGGGTGCCTCCTTTCTCTTTGTGGGGTTTGGTTTGCAGGCCAAGGAGGGCAGACAGGTCTACAGGATGGGCTGTCTAGAATGCCAAGCCAGCCTGGGCCCTTGCTGTTCATCACCAATGGTGTGAGTATCAAGTTTAGATTCATCAACAGCCTGCCCTGGCCCCAACAGGTGTGAAAGAAGTGCCTCCTAAAGTCCGCTCCTGGACTCCATGGAGAGGTGGCAAAATCAGGTGACATGAGCTATGTGTGCTCCCTGGGTCCCCACATCCCTCTAGGTGGGACAGCCATGGGCTGTCCCCCCCACCCCCAGATTGATACCAAAATGCTTCAGAAGTGGGGCCTGGCCACATACTCCCTCTGGGGCACTGGAGCCCTGCATGTGTACGCCTTGCCTGCAGACCCTCTAGAGCAGGCTCTGCATCTGGTGCTCTCTGATCTCTCGGCAGTGTGTCCCCTCTAGCGTGGCTCTCCCCACAAGCTCCACTCGGCTTCTTCTTTCCTAACGATGCCACCTCTGCCTCGCTCCTGGCTGAAGCTGTGAGCCGCTTCCCCTTGATGAGCATTACACAGGAGCAGCCTCACCAGAAGGAGGAGGGAGGAATGGTTCCAAGCCATGAGGCGGTTTGCCTTCAGCGGAGACATGGTGGTTCCTGACTTGAAGTGACAGGTACATTGGTGTAATGACCAAGAGAGTGTGAAGGGCTGGTGATAGTTTAGGAGTCTTTCTATTTGAACAGATGGCATGACTGTCCAGGTTTTCTCAAAACCAGCTGGCTCCCAAATCCTGGTAAGAATAAAATTGGACAAGTTGTGAGAAACAGGCCAGGTTCAGAGTGAAGGACCAACCCATGTCTGGTGTCCCTGGCCAAGAAGCGGCTCTTTTTAAAATCATGAAGGTTGTACATTTGATTTGCGGACTCACGCTATGGCCAAAAAAGGTAACAGCTTTGACTCTAGCTTCCTGGATTCTGTGCTTTCTAAATATAGACATGTGACGCTGTTGGAGTTCACATGATAGGCTGCAACTGAGGACTCAGGCTGCGGTGCAGAGCCAAGTCTAGCTGGGGGCCTTGAGCAAGTCACCTCTGTCCTACCATCCTGTCTCTATAACAGGAGCCTCCATGGTGCCCACATGGTAGAATGCTCCAAGAATCCAGCACAGACGTGGACAGCATGCCCCAGAGGCACCTGGGAGGTGCCTCAAGCCCAGCTAGTGCTCAGGAGCCATAGATAATTTAATTATTTTAAGATCACCTCTTGGTCTTTTTTTTTTTTTTAACTCTGCTCACTTTCTGGCAAGCTTCTGTTCAGTCTTCAATACCCTGTGAGATTTTCCCTTCTAAGACAGCTTCCCTGACATCCCTCCTTAGTGCCCCAGTGCCCATATCCCTAACCTGTGGCACAGATGGCTCTGTTCTACAGGTCCTTGAGGCAGCACATTATGATACTGCTTGGACAAGCTCAAGAACAACCTTAACTTTGCTTTTCCTGTGCCCCGCTTCCATGTGCCCACTGGCCAACCTGCCTTCCTCCGATCTCCAAGCATACCCACCTCTTCCCACATAATACGGAGAGGTGGCAGGAGGGAAAGCACAACTGGATCTTCTTTTGTCCCATCCTCAGCAGTGTGGGTGTGCACTCAGCTTAATGCCGGCGGCCTGGTCTCTGTCATATGCTCCGTCAGAAGGAGGTAGAGCTGAGCTCTGAGCCCCGTTGGCTGCAGTGACCATGGATCCCCACAGCAGGCACAGACAGCACCATTCCTCATTGTTGAGAAAGTGAAGTATCACGTTGAGGCAGAAATAGTTCTGTAGAAAATGCTACATTAGCTATCAACCGCAGGAGCATATCAGAAAAGAGAAATGTGGTAGGATGTGGATGTGTCTCCTGCTGTCCCCTACAGTATTATCCAGAGGCACCAGGAGGAGTAGGCTTAGGCAAGGCTACTGACTTCCAAAAATGTACCTCCTGAGAAGGTGGGGATATATCTGTGCCCTGCCACCATTCTCACAAGGCTGTTGCAGATGCGAGCTTTTTGGGGGGGATAGGTGGTTTTTGATGAAGCTCAATTAACAACAGTCCACCAACCAGGGGCTCAGATTGCACGTGCCGCAGTTCTCCTGAGTGGGAGGAGAAAGTCGTGGCTGTGACCGGTTGCCTCGCTGACGCATTGAAGCATAGCTTGACCCTGGGGCTTTTCTCTTGTTGTATTTCAGTCACCATTATAGGCTTACCGTCCATCCTAGACAGATACTTCCTACCTCCAGGATGGAGAATGGATGAAGTGTTCCTAGCTTCCAGAAGAAAACTTGTTCTGTGCGGATGTCCAGGTCTCTGTGGGGTGGAATCTGGCCTCAGAGGCTGCACTGCTGCACATCCAGACAGACAGGCAGAACCGGCAGCTGGGTGAACAGGACTGGATAAGAGGAAACAAAGTAATCTGAACAGGAAGACACTAATAATGATGTACCCCACTCTAACCCTGCGAGAGTCAGTCTGCCTGAGCGAGGGAGGGGACGCTCTAGTCTGTAAGATGACAGCTCTGAGGGCTTGCCACCCAATCTCGGTTCTGTTTTCCAGCACTGGGCTCCTGCTTTCATTTGTCCCAAATATATTTGAGCTGGGTATGGTGGTGCAGGCCTGTAATCCTGGCACTCGGAGAGTCTAAGGCACAAGGATCACAAATTCAGGCCCATCCTGTGCAATTTGGCAACTTAGTAAGATCCTGTCTCTAAATAAAAAATAAGAAAAGGGCTGTAACTTAGTACGAAGGCCCTGGGTTTGATCTATAATACCCAAAATACAAAAATTTTGAGCATCTTCTATGCTCTGGGTATGCTAGGCCAGCAAGGACACCATCCATTAATTAATAGATTAATACCTGGAATGATAAGCAAGAAGACCTGCCTAATGGGACAGGCAGCTACAGGGTCCTTTTCCTAGTAAATGTATGTTGAGCCCTTGCTACTCAAAAGTATGGCCCCAAGACCAGTAGCATCAGCATCAACAAGAGCCCTTTACAAATACACATTCAGGAGCCTAACCCTGGACTCTGAATTTTGCATGGAGCCCACAAGACTGTGGCACTTTTGAGAAGCTCCGATTAAGCAATTGTTTGGCACTGCTGGTATGAACGATCCAGAGGACACAGAGGGGAACAGTGGCTCAGCCTCACAGATTCTCAGCCCAGTTCTACAGGTGGGAAATAGGATGTGGTGAGCACCGTGCTTTGTTCACTGAGTCAGTAAGAGCTAGTCAGGACTCTGGTGCCTCAGGCTGGGCACTAGGCACTGGGTCCGGGGCCCTAGGGTGTAGCTGTGACCAAGAGACATAGCCCAGCTCAGATTCTGCATGGGCGAAAGATAAGGAAACCAGGACTGAGTAAAGGTGTTCACAGTAGTGATGAGCACAGTGGGGACAAGTGAGCCAGGGACTGGGGTAGCAAGAGTCCCTGAGGCAGGGCAGTTCAGGCTCTGGACCACCCTAGGGATCCTTTGCAGAGCTACAAGTCCCTAGAAGTGAGGAGGCTTAAGGAGAAGGAAGCACACTCCAGCTATTGGATGGCCGTGAAGTGAACTTCTGGGGAGTAGCCAGATGTGTCCAAGCTGGGCAGGGGCAAGAGGGATGCCCCAGAAGACTGAGTGGAAGACCTGTCCCAGTCTCCCCCAGCACTTCCCAAACCCGATGTCAGCCTGGGGAAGACTCAGGTGTGGCAGGTGCTTCCCAGAGGTGATGTGCGCTAGATGAGAAAGCAGGCCAGTTCTCCAGGAAGGGGAGGGAGGGGCCCGACCCTGATAGTACATGAGGAAATGACCAGAGCCAACAGACAATGTGGGAAAGACGTGAGGTGCATTGTGTGTAGTGGGCTCTTCTCTCTTCCAGTCTAGCTAGGACCACCACAGTCCACAAGGCCAGCCCTCTAGCAAGCTGCCCACCCATGTTCTGTACATCATTTATGAGAATTAACTCCCAGTGCAGTGTGCTGATCTCATTGCTTTCTTCCCAATTAACTATTGTGTCTGAAACTAAGAACACAATACTTTTCAGCCTCAAGGAAGGACACTAAGACAGCAGCTATCTGAGGAGTGCAAAAACTCAGAAGTTTTTGGGAAGAGTGGAATGCAAACGTGACTATAGCATTCATCTAGTGGCAACTGCATCATCTTCCTTTGCACCTACTCAGCCTTCTGAATGTTGATGCTGATCCCTGATGAGTTACCGACACTGGGATGCAGCTTACCTAATTGCACCAAGAGTGCAAGACCCAGAATGGGGAGATGGTACAAGAAACGTGTCTGGCCTCTCCCTTCAGCACAGTCCCAGGGGCAGAGCAACAAGGGATGAGACTTAATCCTGGGTGTTTTCAGCCTCTCAAGTTCAGAAGAAGCACCTCCACTCCATGGGTTGCAAGGAATTACAGGCAGAGCCCTGGCTTGCGAGGAGCTCTTTGCGTGGTGTTTGCTACTCACCTCTGAGAGCACACGAGCACACGCATTCCCCAAACACGCCTGTGGATTGATGCTGTCCCATCATCCCTTGGACAGTCAGTACCAATGGACTGCTCTTCCCCACGGCAAATGGCAGTGATGGCCTTTGCGAAGCTCACAGTGGATTTCTCGGCGGACGTCACTATGAGAGGAATGGAAACAAACCAGGGATCCTGGTGTAACTTGGGGACATGGATGAGAAGAAGGAAGACAGGGGTCTGGCCCTGAGAGGATAGGTTCTTCCTGACCACCACTGCCTTAGCAAGTTAGGTCTGGGCTCAGATTTGTTGGGATCTGAGTAAGTTTTTAAAGTGTTTTGTGGAGGCTGCAGCTCTCCAGGGGGCTCTTTTCTCCATGAACTGCAATTCTGCATTCTCAGAAGTGGTCATCCTTAAGGTTAGTCAATGGGCTTGAGTTACTGTTATCAAAAGAAATGGTCTCTGCCACTGCCAGGCCCGTGTAGGTGGGGGAAGCTCTACCGCAGAGGAGATGTGGCCTTTGATGAACACACCAGCTGGACCACGAAGGCCCCTGGGCTGCTGAGCTCTGCTGTCCATGGCGTGGTGACCAGTGCTGTTCATTCTGAGCCTCCATCCCTGTCTCACCATTTCTTTCCCTTCTTTCTAACTTTCTTAGTCTCTTCTCTGTCTCCATTTTCCCCTCTCCATCTCTCCCTCCCCCCCTCCCCTTCTCCACCTCTCTGACCCTGTCTCTGTCTCTTTCACACATACAGATATTCCTCCCTCCCACTCCCATCCTTCTGTCCCCCGTACCACCTCTGCCCCTTGGGACAGTAAGCAGAATGCCACTAGAGGCTATTGCCTGGCAGATTCTATACATAGAATGCAGGTTTTGCACCTGAATAAAGCATCCTTGTAACATCTAGAATGTGGATCCAACTATGGAAAAACTGTTCCCAGTAGTGATCAGTCCTGTGGAGAAAGAGCAGGAAATTAGGTCACGAGCAAGTGGAAACATTGAAGACTTTGGCGAGATTTGCCCCCAGGATGTGAAGGGCTTGAGAGGATGAGCAGGAAGAGGATGGCGCTTAGACGCTGTCACCTCCAAATTGGCTTCAAGGTACCTGCTGAGATGCCCTGGAGAGGCTGTGGTGTCCAGAAATTATTTTTGTGACTGGCCTGTGGGAAATTGGACCAAAGGTCTGATGAGCAGCTAGAGGCAAGACAAAGAAGGGACAGAGCCACTGGCCTGTCCTCGGTGGTGACAGTAATTTGTCCATTTCCTGGTCTGTTAACCTTTACAATCTTATTTTAACACCGTCACTTTTAATCTGCCTTCGCCACATGGACCCGAAACCCAGATGCCAAACTGAATATACAAATCAGATGGAAAAACAAACACACCCGTCAGTGTAGGGCCAAATAGGTTTTTAATATGCACACAAATCAAGGTAGACTTCTCTCCTATCCCCTGGGTACACTAACTAAGACATTTTCCATTTTAGTGTTTTTTAGCCTTTTTTTTTTTTCCTTTCATCAAAATACTAAATAGTACCACGACCTTCTGGAATGCAAAGACATCTTTTTCGATCCAAAAAGCTTTTTATTCCACTTACAAAGGGAGAGTACGATTTTGAAAACAACATTTGATGCCCCATACCCATTATTTATGATTTTCTCATACATTAGTTTTTATAGACTTTCTAAAAACAAGACATAAAACCTAACATGTTTGTGCAAAAAGGGAGAAAATAATAGGCCAGAATTTTTAGCATCCAGGAAATGCCAGGAAATAAGCAATCATGTAATAAGGTGAGGAAAAAAAAATACCATGGCTGTGTATTTTAGGTTTTCCTGATATGAGGCCTCATGGGAGCATCTGAGAGGGTGGGAGGTAAAGAAGAATTAGCAACATCAAACCTGGACCACAGAGCTACAAGCATCTCCTCACCTGGGCCAGATCACTCTCAGAGACTATCTTAGCTTCTGGTGGAATTTGCATCCTGAAATGCAAAGGTGGACTGGAGAGACCTTTCACAGGAACAGGAAATGACTGCCTCTGTTGGAGGATGATGAAAAGAGCCCTCCCACCTGGTGCTTTGGGCACATGGCCAGTTTTGTAGCCTGTGCCTGCCACCCAGTCCTTTACCTGACACCACTGGCTTCTTGTCCTCCATGCCACATTTGCCAACCCTACCAAGTCGGGTCTGTATCTGCCTTTGTTCCCTCCTTCCTTCTCCTCTTCCATGTTCCTAGAATTCTATCACTGGGCTTCATGCTTTGCATCTCTGCCTTCTGCCTCGCCCCACCCCACTGCATCCTGTGCTGCCACATGGATCGGGGGCTGGAGGGAAAGGCGAACCCCTCACTGCCGTAGCCCAGCCTGGATGTGCGCAGCTTGACAAGAACCTGATGAACCTATCCAACGATCATGCCTACTCTGGCTGAGCGCAGACTTGCTTTCAAGCCATTCAGGTTGGCAGGAACAATCTCGGTCTTGACTAGAAAGTGTTAGTAAGTTTATCAAATAGCCTCAGTCACATGGAAATTGCAGCCGCTGTTATGCAAAGGAGAAGACCTTGTCCATGGGTATAACTCACAAAGCGTCCTTTCCTGGCCAACATGCCGCCCTTCCGCGTGCCCACATGGAACCATCACTGTCCTCATCAGCTTCTGCCAGGCCTCACCCGCGGTTTGGAGTACCATTTTCAGGACCCTGGACAGAGCCCCTGGCCTGGAGCCCCCGGATTTTGTGCAAAAGTGGAGGATAACTTTCCCCAGGAGCGTTCAAAGCTATGGTCTGAATCTGGAACTTGTCCTTTATCCTGTGTCCTTTCAGTTTTTCTGAATTCTAAAAGAATGTTTAACACAGCCAAGAACACAGTCCACAATGGCTCACGTCTTCTTCTTGTATTCAGTGAGCTTGGCACCCTGTTCAACGTGTCCAGCCACCAGCGCTGAGTCATCACCCTGTGCGGATGAGAGTTTGTGGTCAGCAGGCTGCAGGTGTCACAACGGAGGGTCTCCCGAGCCTTTAACCAATGAAGCTGTCATGCGATCGACCAAACTTCCAGCCAAGTGTGACCTTGTGCGTTGTAGAGCAGGTGTCCATATTCCATGTGCAGGATCAGGCATGGCAGCCGGGCCCTCAGTGGCAGCAGCAGTATTCACTTTGTGGCACCTTCCCTGGGCCACACCGCACCACAGCCATGCCTGCAGCCTCACATTTCTGGGACTGGGAGGGCAGCACCTGGCACTGAGCTCAGCACCAGGACCTCCATCTTTTACTTAATCATAGATGAGTTGCCCTTAGGGTAGGGCCTCCAGGTCCCTCTAAGTGTTGTGTTTGTTATACAGTGTGGCTTAGCACTAGTCGTACCAAATGATTGGAGGAAAGATAGAGTGTTGTCCTTCTGTTGTCTTTTCAAAACCAAACTCAGGTGAGTGTGTTACAGACTCTTATTGCTGGACACATTTGTTCCTGAGCCCAGAATTATCCACTGAAAAGACTTGGTGTCTTCTGCTTTGGGACCTGCCTGGATTTTCTTCATGGGGCAGTCTCGGCCTGGGGCTTGCTGTGATCTTACTCTAATTGCCTTGTGCAGCCTCTGTCCAGTGCCTCAGAGGTCTACAGTGTTGTTGATAGTTTTTTTTTCCTCTGTATTTTTTTGTTTTAATGTAGACTTTAAACAGATACTGGAAAACTGGAGGAATGGCACAGAAGTTAAAGTGCTTGCCTAGTAAGCACAAGGCCCTGGGTCTGATTCCCCAGCACCACATAAAGCTGAGCATGTAACAGCTGGGCATGGTGGCTCAAGCCTATAATACTAGAACTCAGGAAGCTGAGGCAGGAGGATAGCCAAGTCAAGGCTAGCCTGAGCTACATAGTGAGTTCAGGACTAGCATGGGCTGCAGAGTGAGACCCTGTTCCAAAAAAACAAATATATGAAAAGGAAACATTGAGAAATTTGCAGTAATTCAAATGGATTTGCCTTGGTAGAATAATGCCTGTATTTCTCTTGCTGCTTTTGGTATTTTCTGTTTATGTTGTATTTCTGAGGTTTTGATTATGATATGTCATGGCAAGACTCATTTTTGGCTGAGGTTATTTGGTGTTCTATAAACTCTTTGTACCTGAAAATTAATTTCTTTTTCTAGATTTGGGAGATTTTTGCATGATTTTAGTGAATAAATTCTTTATACCTTTGGTGCTGTCTTCTGCTCTTTCTCCTACACCCATAATTCTGAGATTGGTTCTCTTTGAATCATCCATCAGCTGTTGTATCCAGTTACTTTGCTCATTTCTAATTTTGGAGTCATGCCTAATTATAGCATTTGTCCTCAGCCTTATCTTCAGGGTCTGAAATTCTGTCCTCACAGTGCTCAAGTCGACTTTCTTTGCTTTCAGATGAGTTTTTCGTATCCTGAATTTCAGCTAGATTTCTTTTCAGAATTTCCACTTCTCTATTTAAAATGTTCCTTCATGCCTTCCATTTTCTTGTTTATTTCAGCCAACTTCTTATTTGTGGCTTCTATATAATTAGTGAGCTTTGTATCCATTAAGACAACTATATGTTTAGTAAGTTCCTCTTTAAGCCCACTGATCAATGCTCACGTTTCTTTGAGAATATCCTGTTTGAACTGATTGTTCAATTCATTTATTTGCCTTTTGATTTCCTTCCCTATGCGTTCCACTATTTCAGGACCCGTGAAATTAGTTTCTGGGGTCTGAAGCATGTCTGTGGGTGTCCTGTTGCCTTGTTCTCTTCCTGTGTTACTATTCTTGAGGGTTTTCACTTGAAAGACATAGCTGAGAGGTTTCTTTGAATGAGTATGAGGGTGTGTGGGTGGAGCCTAAATTCTTCCAAGTTCTATGTTGAGAGTAGACAGTGAGGGAGGACCAAATAGCCTGATGGCCTCTGAGGTGTCATGATCCCCCCCAACCCCGTCAGCAAAGCTCTCCCACCTGTCCTGGATTCTTTCCTCCAAGGGCAGGGTTCTTCACCTTCTATGGTGCTCCCACTACACCCAGCTGTTCAGTGGGTCCACAGCTGTTCAGGAGGACTGTAGCTTTTCTCTCCTCTCCACAGCTGTCTCTTGTGCCAGTTTTTTTTCCCTAGGCACAGTTTAAGGGTGACCCCCAAAACCCTGATGCACACTCTTCTGAGCTTTCTTTAATCAGTTCAGTCTCGGGCTCTTTTTTAAAAATGGCTCCTGTTTACGACATTGCCTGTTATGGCTGTTGAGTGCTACTTCTGATAGAGGCTCAGGAGGCCTTTTCTAGGGGAATCTTGCAGTGTGTTTGTAGTATGCACCACCTACAGACTTGTTTTTGGAGGCTGGGGCGCCAGCTACTGGCAGTTTCCAACTTCTCCTGGATCCCTGCTTACCTTGGTCTGAGGTTCTGGTCTCCATGCTTTCCTCCATCTGTGGATGCCGGCAGCTCAGGGCCGCACTCAATCAGCTGCTGTTTTCTTCCACTACCAATATGTCTTCGGGATTTCTGCAGGCTTCACAGTGCAAACTTTAAAAGCCGTGAGAGCTTGGAGCAAAATATTCCAAGCTTTGCAAGATAGCAAGTATCAACCCAGGTTATTGTATCCAGCAAAATTATCCCTGAAAATTGGAGACGTAAAAACTTTTCGTGACCAAGAATCCCTAAAGAAATTTGCAAACACTAGCCAGGCATTGAAGAAAACACGTGAAGGAATCTTTGAGAGAGGCAGAGAGAAAAGCAGCACCAAAAAAAATAAAAAGGAAAGAAAACATCTAAAGAGAAAGTGTAAAAAAAAACCAGACTGGTATTTGAATCATTTGCTTGGTGTACTTCTAAAATAGTACCAGCTGTTTTATAAAATCTGTGAAATTTCTCCACATAATTATTATTCGTAATAGTATATGCTCTCCAGGCGGAACAAGCGCAGGCTTTATCCGAGGGTCCTGAGCAGCATTTCAGGAGGCAGTGCAAATGCTGTCCCCTCATTACAGAGCCAGCCCCATAGCGCCTGCTTGCATGTGTCTGTCAGTGGGAGAAACCTCAAGTGCCAGGCACCAATATTCTCACTTCTTAATGTTTCCTGAGAAACACACTCGCCTCAAGCAAGCAAGCAAGTGGTTCTTTTCATCACTTCCACATTGTACCAGTAATAGTCATTTATAAACCGTCCATCTCAGTGCAGGATCCAGGATGTGTCATTAAAAAAAGAAAAAAAAAATCTGCTGGAAAGGTTTCAAAGGAAAAAAAAATCCAGTGAGCTGGACACCTAGACCACCAGGGAAGTAATTAATTTCAAAATATATATTTAAAAAGAGCAGTTTGCATGGGAGAACCTGTAGCTGCATCTGGATTAGCACCTTTCTGCTTCCACCTCTGGAACTGTGTCCCAAACCCAGCGCCGTAAGTGTGCTGTCTGAGAAGTGTGTGGTTCTGCAACCTCTCTGCTCTCTGTAACCTGTCCCCACCATACTTGAGGCTCAGAAAATAGGGGCTTTAGAGGACAAGTTTATTGATATGCCACAGTGTTAGCTCAGTTTTCTGTGTATACAGTTTAAAGGTTTGCATTGTTAAGTTTCCCGTGACTGCCAAAATGACCATGCCTCTGATAAAGCTAACACCCCTCCCAGGCAGACCATGTGTGCAAAGAAGTGGGATCCCCTCAGGGATGTGGTATCCTAAACAATATAATTCATCTTCAGCTCCTGCACAGGGTTCCTGAAACTCTTAGAATTTCGTGAGTATAAATGTTATTCATAAGGAAAGCGTCCCACCATGCCCAAGTCTGTTCTAATGTGATGAGTCAGGTGTGGTCCCTGACAGCCTCAGTGTGGGCCCATCACCTCGGGACCAAATGACCATGGTGCAGGACCCTTCAGACCCACTCACTGACCTCTTGGAAGGGGAAGGTATGTGGCTGGAGACAGCAGCATACAAACTCTTGAATGGGGAGATTCCAAGAGCTTCCTGGTTGGTGAACACATGGAGGCCCAGGCAGGAAAGTGCATGTCAAGTGGGTCTGGGTGCTTCACACCCTATCCCACATCACCCTACACATCTCCCCTACTTGCTTGTGCCTGGGTTAGATCCTTTGTAGTTAATCAATACACAAAAACAAAATGTTCCTGGGTCCTGTGTACCTGTGGGGAGAGATGTGAGAACCTCTGTTTTGAGACTGGCCAGATAATCAGTACCTGTGGCTTGAACTGGGAGTGGTCCCATGGGATTAAGTCTTTAACGGTGGGGTCTGTGCTCAACTGGGTAATACTGAACTGAACTGAATTGGCAACTGTCCCCTGTAGATGTTAGAGAATTTGAGAACAGAAGTGTCAGAGAAAACACCCAGAGGATTCAAGCAGGATCCAGTGGGGGAAAAAAAAGAGACCTTGTGTTTGTGAAGGTGACCCCAGTAAACCTATATTTCAAAACTCAGAGGACGGACTTTTGTAGATTTCCTGAGGACAGAGTCTAGGACCCAGCTGTTCGGATCATTGAGCAGTCTAACCTCCAGCCTCCTTGAACACTGAGTTCCTTCACCCCGGTGTATCTGAGTTTAATATGAAAACTGTGAGCTCTACCACTTGGGAGCTTCTAGGCCTGGGGAAATACACAGTCCATGAGAAAGGGGCTCTGCCAGAATACTGCTCTGGCAACCATTCTAGAGCTCTAAACAGTTTAAGTTTTTATTTATTCACATATCTTGCTTTTTTCTACCAGTAAAGAACTTTCCATGATGAAAAATGTCTATATAATCAGGCCTCAAAATGCCCAAGTGTGGCTTATTTATGAGCTTTTAAGTCTCTTGTACTCGTGTTTTGTAAAGAAAAAGGAAATTTGCAGTCAGTAGGTGGCTAGAAACTTTTTTGTCAAATATAATGCTTGTTGATGCCAGTGAATCATGATTTTACATTTTCTCTCATCTCTTCATAGAATCCTAAGGAAAGAATGGACTCAGACCCACTGAGGTCTATGTTCCCAACATACAGCCAAGTTAGTAATGTAAGGATTCAATGAGCAGTAGGATTGGTGACTTCTATAAAACAAGAACATACAAAAATAAGGGCAGCTGAATCTTGACCTCTAGATTCAGGGGTTCATGATGAAAGTGTAGCGAGAAACAGTCAAGCTATGGACCTTTCTACCACTGTCACCTGTCCTGTAGAGAGTGGTATGTCATGTCCTCAAGGAGAATGCAGGAGCACAAAATGCCACATCACCACCAACAATGGGGGAGCTGTCCCTAAACTGTGCATTGTCCTATTGAACATTACATAGCAACTCACCACAGGGTGAGGAATCCAAGTCCCATAGAGTGAGACAAAGCCAACTGTAAAACAGGAAAGCTGAGAGGGCAAGTCTGAGCTAGCAGCTCCTCTCTGAACACTTGGCCCAACCCTTCTGTCTCTGTGGGACAGGCCCGTGACTGGGGAGAACCCAGTGGCAGGGTCAGAGACCCCAGAGGCCCAGGTGAGGCTGGTCTAGCAGCCTTTCCTCAGGTGGGAGCAGGCCAGGTGAGGGGACCCAAGCCAAAGCCTTGCATTGAGAAAAAAAAATGGCATCTTGACTGTACACCTGAGCCTGCCCCTGTTGCTCAGGGATGGATATGCACCTGCACATGACTAAGGAGAATTTCACATTGGCAATTTTTCTCAAAGGCCCAAAATGTGGATTTCACGACTGAGCATTCAAATATCTCTTTATTTTTCTTCAAGTCTCCCAGCTCCTTCTATAGGTGAGTTTACAAGATTTGGGCAGTGCCGTCACACCCCAGTGGATTTCCCCAGTAGATTCCATGATTTTTGCATCCTTCAGGCAGTAGAGAGCCCCAAGAAGAGATGAGTTCCCCAAGCTTAAAGGTGGTGCTCATTCGAGAGGAGTGCATAGGTTTGAGAAGTTCCAAGGACAGCGTACCTGGACTTAGTGTGCACTGCATGGTGGTCCCTGACAGAGAGGAGTGTTATGGGTGGAACAGGTGACCGTCCATCTGTTCAACATCCTCTTGGATCCCACCACCTCCTGTCCCTCCTCATGTGGCCTCTTTCCATCCTCTACTGGCCCCCCATCCTGCTTTGCCCTTATTCTTCCTGCTCCATCATGTAGTCTCCCCAGAATCAGGAGGAGGATATCATCAATTAAATGATTTCTTAAACTTGTATCCAGCTTCCTGAATCTATTTTAAAAATCCAAGTATTTATTTTCCTTTCCCAAAACTAGATCCAAAAGCAAAATGATTTTTAGAACCCTCTGCGTTCACTGCAGAGCAAAAGCCTTGCAAAATGCCACAGCTGATCCTCAGGCACATGTCACTTGTCAGAGTTCATGCTTTGCTTGAGCTCCTGTACATTTGGACTGTATGTGAACACCAGGTCAGGATACTTGAGGCTCTGTGGTCTCCATTCTCACGGAGCACAAAGTCCAACATTGGGTTCCAGGGTTGTTCAGTGGGTGGGCCAAGCTGTTTGCCATTTGTGTCTCTGCCATGAGTACGGTTGATGGGGTGAGATTTTTCCATGTGAGGTTACCAGATGTACGTGAGAGTAGTGCATGGATTCCTGGGCTTCCATGATACTTGGTTAACCTTTGCTTGGCTGCATAGTGGTAGGGAGAACTATAGCTGGCAGTGGGCCCAGAATTCAGAAGGCGCCATGCTGGAATTGTGGCTTCTTAACAATATCTGTTCTCCTCCAGCTTCCCCTTGTTACTGCCTGAACTCAGAGATGAAGGGCAAGAGTCCCTGCAGGCATGGATATGAAGATGTTGTGCCATGATACCAGCAAAAGAAGAGTAGATGGAAGGATGGATGGATGGATGGATGGATGGATGGATGGATACAGATGGATGACATGTCAGTGGGCAAGGGTGGAGGAGGGAGATATATGTGCAAATACTTTTGCTGTATATAAAGCAAGAAGAATAGAGGTGATAGTTGTTATTTGCCAAATGTGTTCCACAATCACTAACAAAGATGTTTTAAATTATTTTAATTTTTGTCTTTCATCTCCCCTTAGAAATGAGCAATGTTTGTCCCACAGACTAGCCTTATAGTTGTAAAAAGAATCAGACACAAATTTGAAACTCTGTCCCAGGTATGCTGTCCTGGCTTATCAAATCGGAACCTCACACCTTTTTCCCAGCCAGTCCTGGTGAGCTCCAGAAGGCAGAAGCCCTCCTTTCAGGCTGGAAAGTTTTGCTTCCCGTGTCTCTAGTCTCATCCCAAAACAGGCTGATTCCTCTTTGTCACTGTCAGGACCCAGAGGGCCTCGTGTCAAGTGTAATTGCCCGTCAGTATTCAGATTTCCCCGAGTTCCAATCCCACTGTTAATATTCGTTGTAGTGAATTTCTTTAGGTAGGCCTATGAGCACTTCTTCAGTCAAAGATTTGATTTGGGAACTGAGACCTCTGTAGAAGTCCCACCGTCAGGTGGAGTCCAAAGGTGAGAAGGAAACTTGCTGATGGGCTGTGGTTCCGGGGTGGGGCATTGGACTCCCTGGACCCTTCCCTGGGCCCTTCTGCCCTGCCCTGCCCTGCCCGCATCTTCATAGAGCCTTGCATCAAGATCCATTTGGCACCCTCTAGCTCCGTCTCCAACACAGCCTACCTCCTCTGCTGACAGAACATTCCTCGAGTGAAAGTTCATTAGTCTATTGAAACATCTCAGTTAATTGCGAAGCCAGTACCCAGAATTGTCAAATTCATATTTTCCATCTGTGCATGAGCTCAGTAATAAAGAATTTTTTTGGACAGGTTAATTTGCCTAAAATACCGTGCAGTCAATCAGAGTAACAAAGTTGTTGATGCCCACATCTGTCAGGCAGGCCTCCATCAGGGCCGTCCTTCTCGATGAGAATGTCTGTGGCTCGCACAAGTTGGCAGAAGTGCCGCAAAGGAGCCCAGCTGCAGAGGAAATGTTATTCTGACATGAAAACCCCACACAGCTGGGTGTGGGACTGCTGGGGGTAGTTTCTAGTTTAGGGTTCTTTTAGGAAGTAAAATGTACTCATTGCAATAGAAAATGGCTGTACTGTTCAATTTTGATTACTGATATTATTTACATTTGTTAATTTTATATTTTTCTTAATTTGCCACAGATGAAAACTCTCTTTGGAATGAAGTGTGTGTGCTTCTCACTGAAGATCCCTAATACACATAGGTGTTCTATTTAAAAACAAAAACAGATTAAGTGCATAAAGTGTAATTATTAAAATAGGCTCCCCATCAAAGTTCCATGTTCCCAGCCATGTGTGAATAACATCTTTGCAGGCTTCCAGCCACCAGCCCATAATTTGCGATGGTCAGTGCATTGTTTCATGATTGCAGCTGCCCTGTCAGGGTGGCCCCTGTCTGGATCCATCCTCCAGGTCTGAGCTTGTTGGGAACAGGAATGTTACCAAGCAGTAGGAGATACAAGAAGAGGGAAAGCGTGATGGTGATGCTCGTGACCATAGAGTGTTGCCAGGGGGCTGGTGTTGCATTTACCACATGACCGTGCCTTCTGTATGTGTGTTCCTATAGGGAAAATGCCATGGGAGAAATCTAGGGGGGCATGAGGACTTGCCCACTGTGGTCGCTCCTTTTCTTCAGAAAGGGGAAAATGCTGACTTCCCACCAACTACGGCAGTCATTTTTCTGGAAAAAAAGAGAGAGATGTCCATTCCTTGGTACATTTTCTTGGGTAGCTGGTGTTTGGAAAGCTAACAGTGGGACGCAATAGAGCAGTGTGAACCCAGACAAAGGCAGGCGTTGGTGCCTTATGCCCAGAGGGCCAGCAGGGAAGTAGAAGGGAACCACAGCTTCCCTGTTTCCTGACCAGGATCTTTGCTATATTGATGGCCAGGCCCCTGCTATAAAAAGCTAACCAAGAGCTCTGTGTCAGCAGAGTACAGTGCCAGGACGAGCCACTGGAGTTGGTCCTCCTGAGCTGGATATTTGCGAGTGAGTTACTCTCCACCATGGGAACTATGCATTATAGGGTGTCGAGTACCACCCAGCAGATGCCCACAGCACCCCTGACACCCAGTTGTGAATAACCAGCATGTCTCCAGATATTGTCATATGTCGACTGAGGGACAGAATTGCCATTAATGACGAATCCCTGCATCCAAGTCAGTAAAATCCCGAGTCACGCGAGTTGCTAGCTGCCAAAATGAGCTGAGAGGTCAGATGCCTTCCTCAGCCCAGAAGACCCAGCAGTCATTACTTAGGAGACACCTGGGACAATGGGAGAAGGCTGAGTTACCGCTGTGACTACAGCAGAGAATATAAGGTCATCAGTGAAATATACAGGATTGGTGGTCCTTTGAGGCCATGTTCAAGTAAACTTATGACAGAAAACATTTGTGATGAAAATAAAGATGCTGAGAAGTGGGGTTTCAGGACGGGAGCTGCCTTCAAAATTCTACCTGCCTGTACCAGCCGAGGTCTGCAAGGCTAGGGTGCGGGAAGGTGACTAAAGCTTTCTGAGACCCTGTTTCTCTACTTGTTAAAATGGGATGAGTCCAGAGGGGGACAAGTTGCGATTGTGTCTGTAGTGAGCTCCCACAGCTCCGACTTTGGAGATTTGCTGGGGAAGTGGTGAGATTTTTAAGCATTGTTAATGGAGGAATGCAGCCCTGGAACGTGGGGCTCTAGGTGAGATGGCCAGCTCATCCACATTGCTACAGCGTGACCACAGGAAGATGAGAGTTCCTTTGCACACTGCTGAAGCTGACTTAGGATGCGCATAAGGAGAGGATCCAGGCCCAAGTCACTCATCATTGCCTAGTTCATCCTTGGGTGTCTGGAGCCATTGCCCATGCTTGGCTTTCCTGGGCCCAGTGGGTTTTTTCCCTATGTCTTACCTTTCTCCACTCGCAGTGGAAGCCTTTTCAACTCTCTTTCAGAATAGACACTGAAGGTGTGGATTTCAAGGGGTCTGCTTTTTATAGATCACACCCTTTGTCAAAGATTTTATAAATAACCACTAAAATGGAGAAAATTTCAAGAACAAATGTAACACCTAAAAAAGCATAATTGCACAATTAATTAGATCATATCAAGTGAGCCTGGTAGATGAACTGAGAGCTATGTCCAGTGGCCATGTTGCCTTTTTGATACATTAGCATCATTTGTTGAACATGTACCACCACTGATCTTTGGGGAGATTCAGGTGTGTCAATATCATGACCACCCATCAATAGTAAAGACTAGTTTTAGAGCATCATTGAGTGCAAAATATTTTGCCATCAAAAAATAAAATTGACCTGGAATCTAAACTGGAAATACAAAGAGAGAAGCCTCAAGAGACCACCCTCTCTGGAGCAATCTAGCTGGCACAGCCCATGACATAAGGGGCTAGAATAAAACAACTTTATGCACATCTGGGCTCCTCTGAGTCCTTGTTCTGGGTGTCTTGGGGCAAGTATCTTATTCTTTGTAAGTCTGCATTTCCTCAACTATAAAAGGCAGTAATCATTATTTCTAGTTCAAAAGGTCATTGGAAGAACAAAACATCCAGTAAATATTCCACAAAGCCATGGTGCTAATCAGACAGGCCAGTGGCTACTCACTGAGGCAGCAGCCCCTCAGGAATTAGAAAGATATTAAGGGAGGCTAAGTAATTTGCAGAGGCAAATCCAGATAAGACACAATTCATCCTAAATGCCGTGTCAATAACTATTGAACCAAGCATCCACTGGCCCAGTCCCAGCATCAGGTAAATGTTGACCTGGGGCTTTTCAGACCTCAAACTCCTTTCTAAACCCACACATGCACTTAAGAAGTACACTCAGTGTCTCAGTTACTTACTCATTGCTGTGACAGAATACCTGACATCCACAACTTAAAAAAGGAAAAATTTATTTAGCCCACAGTTTCAGGAAGACTCACACAGTCCATTCATGGGCAGCCTGCAGTGGTTGAAGCACATGGCACAGGTTGGAGGGTTGGTCACCACATTGCAGACAGAAAGCCAAGTGAAGGATGATGAAGTTTGTGTCTGAAGACTCCAGCAAGGCCAGAGCTTTCCTGGGAAGAAGGTGTAAAAATGTTTCTTCTTCCGTCCTTTACTTAGTTCAAGCCACCAGTTGGGCCCTCCCACACCCGGAGTGGGTGCCCCTCCCTCACTTCCTGGCCCACAAGTCCACAACACATACTTGAAAGTTCTGCGCCAGGTACCCTCAGTCTCAGCAAGTTGGCATGATCCCTCCAGGTCAGACCCCAAGTGTCCACCCTTTCCAGCCAGGCCCCACCTCCCAGCAGCACAGGGTTCCACAGTTATCCCACTGTGCCCAAATACATGAGGCTTTTGGGGAACACTCCAGGTCCATAGCACTTAGACCTCTCCTGGGGACCTGCCTTTCTCCTGATTCCCCAAAGGATGATTCCAACAGAAGCAAAGGCATCTGAGAGGATTGTACCCATCAAATGGACTACAGGGTCAAGTAGGTGGACGGTGAAGTGGAGCCTTTATGACCAACCTGGGGAGAAGGGGACCCAAACTCTCAAAATGATGATAGTGACAAGGAGAGGAAAAAAGACTGTGTTAGCATTGAGAGAGGGAAATACTCCAGGGGGGCGTCTGCTGAGGTGAAGAGAAACCGGCTGGGGGGAGGGGGTAGCTTAGAAGGAGCCATTGGTGTGTTCCCAGAGCAGGGAAGTTGGCCGGGAGCAGGCTGGTTGGGCAGGATCTGTGGGTGATCTGGAGAAGCGGTCAGATCTGCAGCTCCCTCACAGCGCTGGCAGTTCATCCTCACACATGGCTGAGACGTGGGTGAGCTAACTAACCAGGAAGGGGGGGGGGGGGGGGGCCTCAAATCTAACCACAGGTGCATTGAACCCACTTGATTATTATTGCAGATAAGCAATGAGGCTTAGGAATGAAGCAGGTGTTCTGCTTCTGAGTTATGGCACCAGGCTTCTGGAGTTGCCCTTTGACACTGGAGAACCATTAATGGGTGTGTAAGAATCCCTACAATAAGATTCACTGGGACTGAGCCAGGAGCAATGGCAGCTGGGTACTATTTAATGCTCCTGTGAGGGCGTCAAGGTCTCTGGGGCACCAAGCCCAGGCCTGATCCTGTTCTGTCAACCTGATGGGAGGGAGACAGAGATGTTTTGGACAAGTTCGTGTCACTCTGTGTAATTAGTATATTCACTCAACACTCAAATATTTAATGAGATTGTTTTCCTTCTCTGGGACGTCAGGAATCTCTGACATTTACTGAACCAGCTTGGCATCTTTATTAAGGATTTGGAGATGTGGCGTCCACAGCTTTGCACAGTCTGTGTCATTTGGTCCAGAAAGCTTGTGTGGGAGTAGGAAGCTCCAGAAACACAGGCTATATTAGGGTCAGAAATAATGATCATCTACTTATCGTGAGAACCAAATAGCAGCAGATCAGCAAAAACAAATCTGAAAGCCGTGAAAACATCATCAGTTTCAAGAGGAAAAGCAGGATTTTGCTTAGTTTTATTTTTTAGGGATTTTGTGTGCACATGTGTTTTGAGTTTTTTAGACCTTGACTCTAGGGGCAGATAATATTCAGGGGCTCATAGCCTCCAGACTTTAGAGAACTTGTGTCACAGTGAACTCAAGAGATCGTCAGGACATACCATCTTCCCAGCTCTGGTTCACACTCAGACTAGGACAAGAGCCATGTCATCAGTCCATTTATCAGATGGGAAGCCCAGGCTCCAGGAGCCTGTGGCCCACTTCAGTCCTATAGCTAAGCTGTCACATGGCCCCAAGTTTTCCAGTCACAAGTCACGTGGCATGGACTTCTCTCCCTACCTCTTAAGGCTGTCACACATGAGTCCAGGCAGGATGCACCAAAAGTGGGTCAGTCTGAAAGTACCGAGCAAGTGCTAGCACCACTGCTGCATGGCAGGCTGACAGCAGGCCTTCTTCCCCTGCAATGTAATATTTACTCTGTTGGGGGAAGGAGGGAAGATCCTGGGTAAAATGGGTGTTGTGGGGACAGAGAGACAGCAGTCCCTGCTCTTAAGAACTGAACTGTTTAGAGGTGCAGAAAAGAACTGGACACCCGCGCAAGTATGTTGGCAGTAAGGAAACCGGTGCTTGGAAGGCAGGACATCAGGCAGCAGAGGGTTCAACTGTAAAGGACTGGGCCCAGGAGAGGGAACTGTTCCTTCTCTTTTCAAAAGCCATCCAGATTGAAGATGTAGTCCCTTGGGTGTTTTTTCACCCTGAGCTGCCCTCTCTGTCTGACTGGGGCCAGTACTGACATTTGGAACACATAACGGGCAGAATTCCTTTTACCCACTGAAGACAGGGAACAGGAGTGGTGGTGTCCACCCCAGTCAGAAGCCCAGGGCAGGAGCATACCTTTCATGGTGCAGTGCAGCCTCCAGCACCACGGGCCAGGATGGATAAATGCATTTCTCCCAGTCCCATGGGGGGCAGCTTATGTGTACCCCAACAAGCTTCCTGGCATGCAGCTGCCAGGTTTATGCCCACTAGCTGGGATTCAACACTGAGAGACACTCATGTTTGGGAGGCACCAAAGCTGAGGAGTCAGAGCCCTGGCAAGCCTGAACTGCGTCTCACCCTTGTGTTCTGAGACCCTTTCTGTGTGTCTATCTCAACACAGCCATGGACAAATGCATGATGAAGGGGGGAACAGACAACAGGTTCCTAGCCATCCCCAGCCTGCACATTTCTTTTGGGCAGAATGGTGGTTTGGGCCTTTTTCATCTCTCCGTCGCCATCTAGGGCAGGGCACTGCGTAGACTGGGGCGTGGCAAATGCCTGATGAGGGTGCATGGCGAGGGCCTCAGCTGAGGCATCTTGCAAACTGTCAAGGCACCCTCTGTGGGAGCCGCCTCTGATCCACAGCAGACAGGAGCTTTTGCCTAAGCAATCTCGGCTGCAAACCGAAGGCGACCGCCTGCCGTGTTTGTAGGAGTCTAGGGCTGAGAAAAGGAACATACTTGTCTTGCAAAGGCAGATCAAGAAGGAAAGATGGCGCAGGAGGAGGAGCTCCCTGTGCCTTTCTGCGCAGGCCCAGCCATCCCGGAAGTCGGCCCAGTCTCTGGAAGCTGCTGCCGGAGAAGGCTGTGCATGATGTGCCTAGACCCTCACTGATGCCAAAAAAATGAAATAAAAAAATAATTAAGAGCTTGGACTAAGGATAAAAATTCCCCAAGGCAAAAATGAGCAGTAATCAAAGGGATGGTGGCTGTTATCTGCCCTCCACACACGTCGTCGTGCCGCATGCAGTTGGCTTTAATTATTGATATTTCTTTTTAAGTTAAAGATGAATTTGAGACAGCAATGAACTTGGAAGGTTTATCTTCCAATTACAGGGAAACCTGTTAATAATGATCACTTAAGGCAACTGCGGTTTCTCTGGCATTAACCAAGATGGCCAAGAGCCATGGCGAAAAAGAAAGGAACCACAATCAAGGACTACCATATCGCTACTGAAAACTGTCCACGTGGGAGCCTGCGGGCAGATACTTGGCTTCCGTGGGTGCTGCTTCTCCCTCACTGCCACCCAGTGGCTGATCCAGTCTTCTCAGGGCCATGGACACACAGTGCAGAGCAGTGGTCGACATGGTGCACACCAGTCACTCTCAAAACGTAGGCACTGTCTCCCGCCCAAAATGTTCCCTCATGCCCAGCAGGGCTCCTGCCAATCACACCTCACTGTTGGTACTGTGCACACTGGCTCCCTTTAACACTTCTGTACTTGGATGCCTTGGCCAGGCCTAGGGTTCCTATTATAGGAAGTGAACTTGGATGATTTGCCCAGGTACACGCTTACTGCACCTTCCCTGGTTCTAGGATTCCCTGTGACTGTAGTCCACACTGCAAAGTGCTGTGGTGCCTAAAACCTAATTGATAGACAACATTCATACATTTGAATGTGTGGTTCAGCTTGGCAGAGGACAGGTGAGCAGAAACAGGGAGTATGTAGAGCCACAGATGCCTGCGATACCCCAGTCACAGGCTCTGAACAACAGCCTGTGGGTTCCCTGGCTCCGTTTTATGTTACCCTTAAGTGTGCCTTCAGCGCCTTTCTCATTCTCCTCGTGTGAAAGGAGTCATGTTTGACTTGAAATTAGTTTGCATCACAATTTAAAACTCCTTCAGAGCCCATGCTGCTCAGATATCAAGATGAGATTTAGCAACTATCAAGTT
Organism: Ctenodactylus gundi; assembly: GCA_004027205.1. NCBI lineage: Eukaryota > Metazoa > Chordata > Mammalia > Rodentia > Ctenodactylidae > Ctenodactylus > Ctenodactylus gundi. The sequence continues at coordinate 140,557 of PVKB01003915.1, read as the reverse complement.
ACCTGTGGTAATTCAGTGGTCTGGTTCAGGAGCTCCTGAAAACCCAACTGAAAGGATTGTCTGGAAGACATGAGTAGGCAAGGAAGCTTGATTGTGCATTCACCAAACAGCCCCTGGGCACTTCCGGGTGCTAGCGCCAGATCCTACCATGTGTACAGCACGCTGGTCATTGTTCTGCACCTTTGTCAGCTGGGGACAGGGGAAACCCAGTGGATCATGCTGACAAGGGAGTAGAAGAGGTAGGAAGGAAATATGCAGGGGCAGAGGTGGCCCATTCACCAAGAAGCCCTTCCTGAAGTGATAACATGTAAGCTTGAATGAGGGAGAGGAGGAGTTGATGTGAGTGAACGCAGGAGATAATTCTGGAGGGATCTAGGCATCAAAGCACCAATTTCATCCACGGCACTGAGCAGGGGGCCTGGAAAGACATAGAAACGTGGACATCCTGACTACCCAGCAGCCATGGCTTTCTTAACATGTCCCATGTGAGCATGGGACATGAGCTTTTTTTTTTTTTAATAAAGCCATGGATTAGAGCCAGGGCTCTCAGTTCAGCAGCACCTGGCGGCCTCCTTTGCAAGTAGAACGCAGGAGTCTGGGTCCTGTGTGTCACACCGGATCCCAAAGCAGGTGCTGAAGCAGCCCTGAGATGCTCCCTCTGAGAGCCCAGGCACGGATCCCATAGCACCTACTTCGGCACCTTGGGTCTAAGGTGAAGTGATGGAGGAGGTGGACACCCACTGGAGGTGGAACACCTGCTTCTCTCTAGGAATGGGAGAAGTATGATCCTCACAAGGTGAACCCCAGCATGGTGGGTTACTGCAAGGTGGTGCCCCTCCTGGCCTACGAGTACTATAAGGACACAGCATGTTCCCTAAGACCAGAATAGGTTATTTCCATCTGACAGCTGAGGATGCTGCAGTTGGTTTTTTGAAGGCTGCTCAGTGGCTGTCAGGAGGAATAAGAAGCTTTGCTGACACCTCAGGTCGTCCAGGATGTGCCAGCACGTGCGCACGCGCACAACAGACCGAGGGCAGTCGTGGTCTCCCTTAGCACAACCCTTGCAAAAGCAGTCCTGTGTGAGAGTGAGTGAGAAGGAAATGTCTTCCGAAGAGGTGAGATGGGGAGCACTAAGACCTGGCTTGTTTGCTCAGAAATAAAGGCCAAGTTGGCCTCCTGTCAAGAGCACAGATCTGGGGCTACACCGGCGGTCAGCTCAGTGAGCTTCCTGGCTGGAATATGTCACCCACTCCTTCCAATGTGACCCTTAGGCCGTTAAGCAGTGAGAACACCATGAAGGTGGGACTCCAGGAAATGAGCCCTCCACATCTGGGAACTTCCAAGGCCTCTGAAGGCATGACTGGTTCCTGCTTTTGTGGTAAGCCAGAAACAAAACCTTTAGGACCATGTGCATGTCTCCAGATAAGACCCAGAAGAGGCAGGCTTCTGGCTTTTTTGGTTGTGTGTGACCTTGGCTTCTGGCTTCCTCCCTTGGCCTCGCAGATCCCTGGTGTCCTTGTAGGAGGCAGAAGATGCCTGTTGCACCTCATCGGTGGCCCCCAGGGCACTTCCAGTGGACAGTGATGACCCGAAAAAAGGCCTAGGAAAGGTCAGGGCAACCTGTGTCCCTGGTGATGGTTTTCTGGGAGCCTGGAGTACGGATGTCTGTGCAAGTCCCCGCTTCCAGTTCCCTAGGGTACGTGCTCATGAGGCGTCGCTGGACCCTCGGGTAGTTCTGTCTGATTTAGCGTGCAGCTGCTAAACTGTTTTCCTGAAACAGTTGTATCATTTTAGCATTCCCACCAGCGAAGCAGCAAAGCGCAGGGTTCCAGTTTCTCCACAGCCTTGCCAAGACTTGTTTTTGCAGTTTTGATAAAAAGCCCTCCTAACAGTGTGAAGTGGTGCTGGTACTCTGCATATACCTTCAGTCCCTGCTGGCACTGCCCTGTGGAGCACAGGGACAGGATTATCCCGCTCTGGCATCTGTGACCCTGCCCATCCCAAGGCTATGGAGGTGGCCTTTGCTTGCTTTCCAGAAGCAAATCCTCCCAGCCTCAGTGGGCTGTGGGTTGTGCTTTGTCCTTACAATTTAGGCCTTTAGCATCATACTGGCCCCCAAGAAGAACCAGCCGTAAGGGACCCAGGAGAGGGAGCAGCATCGTTTCTGGGAAGGAGATGCCGTGAACACTGACATGATGAGGAGCTTCCTGGAAGAAACAGCTCCAGGATCCTGGAGGCTGGAGATGACTGCAGTGGCTTCTAGACCTCACATATCCAGGACCCTGGCCTGGGCACTAGAGGGAGGCTGCCTCGTTGAGTTTCTTCCCTTCCAGACCTCCTTACTCTGTCCCCAAAGCTTAGCTGTTTTATTTCAAATACAGACTTGACCTTTCCTAGCTTGGCCTTTCCTATGTCCCGTTGAGTTATCGCTGCCATTGTTATTGTCCTGAGGACCACAGGTGAGGCAGGGGGGTGTCATAGTTACTTTTTCATTGCTGGGATACAATAGCCAACATCCACAAGTTAAGGGAGGAAAGGTCTGTTTTAGCTCACAGTTTCAGGAGGTGTGTCTGGCAGACAACAGCTGCTCGGTACGTAAGAAAAAGAATTAGGAACCTCCAGAAGAAGCTGGGGTAGAAGTTTGTATTGTTCCAGGCCTCATGCCTATAATCTAATCTGCAGCACACCTGTCTCTACCACGCACCTGTAATCCACACCTTCTGACCAGGCCCCACCTCTTAATAGCACACGGAATCCATAGGTATTCCACAACACCTACATGCATGAGGGTTTTGAGGAACATCACAGATCTAAACCGCAAAGGAGGGGCATCCTTTGCCTGCCACAAGGAAGATATGTGTCCCGTTGAAGCTGCCATGAAGCAGTCTCTATATGGTGCTCTGCAGGCACAGACAGAGGGGCTGGACACACGCAGGTCTCCCTGCTTGTCAATACATGTCCCCTTTTGTCACTCTCATGACCTTCGCCTTATCTGCCCCTCGTTGGGTATTTGGCCCAGTGGCAACTGCAGAGCCCTGCAGCAGCTCACCATCCGGGTACAAACTCCTTTTACTTCACACTGTGGTCCTCTCAGGCAAAGCCCCTGGATGTGCTAAGAGGGGGCGTGAGGAGCAAGGGACGACGCTCAAGAACAGGCATTTAATCTGGGAGAGTTTGGCTCAAATCATTAAAAAATAAGAGAGAGAAGTTTCTTTTACAAGAGAGACCGGCAAGAGCTCTTACTGCTTTAATAGGCCGAGTGTGGTTTTTAAACAAGTTTCTTTGCTGGAATGACTCGTTTTATCTGTTACCAAGTGCAAGAGGACTCCTGCCTCTGTGCAGACCATTGAGGAATCTGTGGGCCTGTGTCTTTTGCCGCTTTTGGAGCCAGCCACACACAGCCTTCTTGTCTACCTCTTGGAGGGTCTTTACTACCCTTTGACAGAGCCGCAGGCCACCTACAGCCTTGTCCCCTGCCTGCGCCTGTGCCTTTGCTCTCTCCCTGCCATACCCCAGCATCTGGACCCCCCAGAGACATTGGGAAGTACTACTGGTGTCTACAGCCTGCCCCTCTCCCTCAGGGTGCCACTATCCCAGAGGAAAGCCCAGCAGTCTAGGGTCAGGAAGGGCCAGGGTTAAAGGAGCGTCCACAGCTGGCGCTGGTGCCCTACTCACGTGCCCTGCATGTCGCAGGTGCTGATCTCAGCGCTGCCCATTCTGATGCAGCCCTTGCTGGGTTCCTGTGTAGCGCTGGTCCTGGTCCAGCCCAGCAGATCTACCAGGGGCCTGTGGTGTAGGGGCCTTTTGTTTTTCTTTGATGGTTTCAGTTGCTTTGCTTCTTGCTTGTGTTTTGAGATAAATAGTTATGAATCCATGGAAACTTACAAGAACAGCATAGGAACATCCAAGTTCTCTTTCATTCCTCCCTGGTGGCTGCCTAGCATATCACACCAGGAAGGCCAGTGTGGCACACGTGCATGGTTCCTTGCTGCTTTTTGTGTCTGTACGTTCACACCCCTGAAGCAAGTTGTGTGGCCTGCAGTGCCCTTGTGGTCACCCTTTCCCTGCACCCTGAGACTGATACCAGCCTGGGGGAACTGCCCTGGGTTGCTCAGCACCCCCCCCCCACCCCGCCTCTCCTCCAATAGTATGTGTAGTGTTAGGGACGCTGCCATCCTGGGTGAGCTGGGAGGCCGTGTCTCACAATTTCAGACCCCTCCTTCCTCATTCGCCCTTACCTAAAGTAATAGCTGTTTGTAACCTCAATTTTCAGCTCACCATGTTAGATCTGAGGTGCTGTCCTCTCTTGCTGCCCTCCCTTGCCTTTCCCAAATTTCACCCCCTTTCTTTCCTCTTCTCTCGTTGTTTCTGCCTCTCCTTACTTTGCCCCCGCCTTGCTCCCATTCTCCATGCACAATCGTTGAAACCTTATATGAGTTCAATATTAAAATGACATTCATAAGAAAAATGACCTGAGAATATGTGGCATATTTATAGAACTTGCATTAGTACAAAAGCCAGGTTGCCCTGTGCTGACAAACACTGAATGTACTTTGGAGAAATTGTTGATTCCAAAGTTACCAATTGCAAAGTAATTGACTATAGAGCCTGTGATCAGTATAGCAAAGTTCTGTGTGTCCACTTCCTCATTTCTCTGACTCCTGAATCCGTCAATGTTCCTTCTGCTGTTTTGGAATCACCTAGAACATAGACATGTAGACACTGTGGGACCTAAAAAAAAGTGGTATTTTCAGAATGACCAGTAATTGGTGCTGATTTAAGGTTTTAGTTTAGGGGATATTTTTCAAACATAAATTCTGTATAAGTATTTTTTCACCTGAAGCTACCTTTACAAAGTCCACTTGAAAGACTAATCCATCTCTGAGTTCTGAGAAGCTGATTAAAAGTCAGGAGTGGGGGGTCCTAGGGGAATGGCACAGTAGTTAAAGTGCTTGCCTTGCAAGCACAAGGACCTGAGTTCAATTCCCCAGCACCACATAAATCTGGGCATGGTGGCACATGCCTGTAATCCCAGCACTTTGGAGGCTGAGACAGGCAGATCATCCTGAGTCCAGGGCCAGCCTGGGCTACACCAGTGAGTTCAGGACCAGTCTGGGCTACACAGTGAAACCCTATCTCAATAACTAACTAACTAACTAAATAAATAAATAAATAAATAAATAAATAAATAAATAAATAAATGTATATGTCAGGAGTGGGACTCAGCACTTGCATTGTTCTATCACTTCCCTTCTATAAACTCACCATCTCTCTCTCTCTCCTGACTATTGAACTACAGACCTTCATCCACAGCCCTTTTTTAATTTTTTATCTTGGGATGAGATCTCTCTAGATAACCCAGGCTGAGCTCAAACCTCAGTCCTCTGCCTCAGCCTCCCAGGGTGCAGGGACTATTCGTACTTTTAATTGTTTATTTAAATGGTTGGAGTTGAGCTCACCATTGGATCAAATTAGTTTGCATAATTATGCCTCCTTCGTAAATTCATTCTCGTTTATCTATCTGTAATTTAAAGTATCACAGGATATATGAAAACAGCGGTGACCTACGGATTGTCATTTTCCCAGCTTTCCTCAGCCCTCAGGTGCCAGAAAAGGTTCCCAAGGCCCCGGGGCTTGGCTTATCCCTCCCGATGCACTGTGCTCTCTGCATGTGCTTTTCCAAGGGTTGTGCTGGCTGGAGGGGCCCCCATCCTGCAGAGTGGAGACACCGGCAGGCTCCAGTCTCAACAGCCGGGGCAGCCTGGCCTCTGAGCTCACCCTGCCAATTGGGTGTTAAGGACAACCTGTTGCTGCAGACTTGGCTGGCTCTGTGAAACCTGATCACCTCAGTACAGGGTGCTGTCTGATTGTTCAGCTCGCCATGTGCCAGATTTAAGGAGAGAGAGTTCTGGAACATTTCCATCAGCAGCTCTTGCTTCCAACTACAAGGCCAGCTTCTCCCTTCCCTCCTCCCAGGGGCGATGTGTTCGGTTTGGTCTTGCTTTGCTAACCTCCTCATCTCCCTGTGTGGCTGCTAACATTTGGGGATGATCATCAAGACCCATGATTGAGTTAGCATACCAGCCCCTAGGGAGCTTCACTCAGAAGATTAGAATGTAAAGGCCCAGCCTCAGACAGTGTGACAGTAACGGGACTCCAGAAGCTTCAAAAAGAGGACACATGTGTCCTGGCTACAAACGGAGCAAACCTGCCTCCCAGAAAAGTGGATAAGAAGAGATATTAAAGGGGAGGTGTTAAATGACATAGCCAACTGTCCTGGACCACGCAGTGGGCAGAGTTTCTGGGCAGCTGAGGTTGGAACTGGAGGATATCCAGCCTTGGGCGGCCTTAAAGAGCATTTCAAGGACTTTCAAGGACTTGAACTTTCATCTGTCATAAGCTCTAAATTGTGAATTTCTAGATTGCTTAAGACTAGAATGACACTGACAGACCTTCAACCCAAAAAACTGCCTGTCCACTTATGCATAGCACAGAGCACGAGAGATGAAGCAGCCCCTGGCCAGCCGTGCCCTGGCCTGCGAGCTGTGTAGAGACGAGCAGAACTCTGCCCACCTCAGCATCTCCTGGCATCAGCATGCTGCAGGTGCGGTGGGTGCCTCTAGCTCAGTCCTAGGGGGCTGCAGCAGCTATTCAGGAAGGAGCCCAGAGGAGAACAGTGGCTCAGCATGTGTAGCAGGGAAGCCATCAGGTAGGACTGCAGGGCTGAGGGGGAAAGGGGAAGATGGAAGAATCGCAGGTGAGTGCCCCAGCCAAAGAAAACAAGGGGAGAGCAGGCATAGCTGCCTGGCAGCACCAATGAGAGGTAATTTTATAGTACTGTGCACAGGTATGGGACAAGAGACAAGGGACAGGGGCATTAAGATGGTCTGTCGTTGGACAACTCTGACACTTGGGGCTACACTGAACGCACGAGGCTTCCTCCCACTGTGATGAGGATTCTCACACACACATTGTGAGAAATATCAGCAAGCCTTTCACGAGGTCAGGAGGAGTCACAGAATGGTACAGAGAGGTAGGAGCATGCAGGTCGCTGATCCCACATCAGGAAGAAACCCACCAGAGAGAGGTAAAGGAAAAGGAAGAGCAAAAAAAGGTTCTTGTCACCCCCCCTCCTCACCCTGAGTTTACTCGAGAAGCATTACCGCCGCCCCTCCCTGCCCCACCACCACCATGCTTGCGGCTAGAAGCCTGGGAGTTTTATGGGAAACAACAGGAAAGAATGAGGGTGAATGACGGAGGGGAATTTGGCAAGAAGGGGAAGCAAAGGGAAGGAGGCGTCTTATGAGATAGAGGGGTCCCTGGATTAGGGTGGAGATGAAGGAGCTCAGAAAGGGAAACCTGAATCCGTCAAGGGAAGACCCACAGGTGACTGTGCAAGGCGGGCACAACACAGCACAGTAATGGCGCCGAAATCCCAGCAGACCACCTAAGCCGAAGGACAAGAGAGGAACAGTTCTACCCTTCAGCGGGTGTCTTAGTATAGATCCTGGGCCCACACAGGACAGAGTGCTGTGGAGGGATACCTTGGTGACAAGTCAGACCAGGCCCCGCCCTCATGGAGCTGGCAGTCCAGCAAGAAGAAGACAGTGAACATAGGGACAGATAGAAGCACGGAAGACAGCTGTGTGGACAACAGGTGGGTGGGTGGGTGGAGGCTGAGCAAGAGGATATGGATGGATGGGTGGATGGATAGATAGATCTAGAGTGAGGATGGTGGCTTGGTTGTCTGAGAGTGGTGGTAATGTGCCTGCAGTGCCAGCACTGGGGGAGGATAAGACAGAAAGATCACAAGTTTGAGCTCTGCCTGGGCAATTTAACAACTTGGTAAGACACATTCTCAAAACAAAAAATAAAAAAAGTTAAATTGGGGCTGAGGATGTAACTCTGCATGAAAGCCCTGGGTTAAATTCCCAGTATCACCAGAGAGAGAGTATGTTGGTTTCTTGGTCTGTTGTAGTGTTTGACCAGAGTCATTCTGGATACGGAAGCAGAGGTGTCCTTGAAAGCTGAATCTCCCTGAAAAGTCCCCGGCATTAAGACTTTGAATTTCACAAAGCATGGAAAGGGGATTGAGGGCAACCAAGATTCAGGTCCACATAGGTGCCGGTTGTACCCATTATTGTCATGGAGCAAGATGAAAGACGTCATGTGAAATACAGCCAGTGGCATCCAAGCATGTGCGTCAGAGGTAGCCACTGTTATTATGGCTGGTAGGATGGATGAACATAGGCGCAGATGAACACGGGTGAGCAAGAACAGGACAGCTCTGCCCAGCACCCAGTTTGAGCAGGATAGACGATGTTCTCAGGTATTGGGCAAACATTCCAAGTTCATCGAGGTGATGAGTAGGAAGTGCTAGAGGATCATGAACTCAATGGAAGTACTGACCCATTTCAGCTGTTTAACCAGTGCAGTTCGGGTCTGTGCTGTTAGGGCTCTCCGTAACAGTCCTCCGTGGGGGAGGGCAGGCGTTGGCCGGCGCCTGCTGGTGGATGCTGACACCCTCTGCTAACGCGGCAGTTCGGTATGGCAAGTGCCATTGAATTAATTGATTTCTTGCTCCAATTGTGTTCCATTGCTGCTCTATCATTTCCTTTGTGTGTTTGCTGACTGTCAGGTGCTTACAGCTCCCAGCCTGAAATTAAGCCATTCGCAATATTAATTCGTACACATGACTTCTTCAAAGATATGATAAGGGCCTTGAGCGATAGCTTATTTTGATTCAGACTGGAGTTAAACCTGACAGTTGGAGTGAACGATACAGGGAGGCCATGCTTGTGTGCACGCAGAGGCTGGTGCTGCAGAGGTTTAAAGGGGAGAGGGTCGCTTCTATAGCCTGGGTCTCCTCCACTGTTTACACTGTGAATGAGGAGCTAGAGGCATGAAGTTCTCTGGAACTCCAGGTGCGGGGTGAACAGCATCTTTATTTCTTGGTGGCTTCTTGGGTCAGCCGGCCAATTATTTTAGGTATTTTAAGAATTCTCCAGTAAACAGAAAACTCCTTGGTTATCTGGCACTGGAAATGCCCATCTTTGGTGTCTTGTCAGATGCGGAGCCCAACACGGCTCTGTTTTGTCATAAGGCCCTTCTGTTCCGTTTTGAAGAGATTACTTTCTTAGAGGAGGTTTTGTTGTTTTATCTTAGTGGATGGTTCACTTGGGAGAGCTGATGGGGAAAAGAAAGCCATAGATCTGGCTTCCCCGTGAAGCTCCGCAGCTTCTGATGTTTAGTGGTAGACTTTTGATATAAAATCCCAGAGAAAATAGCAAAATCTCTCCCTAGCTGGGAGAAGACACGTGCTCAAAATCCTTCTCTTGATGTGTATGATGTCCTGAACAGTACAACCCAGGTCAACTTTCCTGCAGGGAGAGGTTGAAGATCAGCTCACAGGAGAACCACAGGGCTGATTCTATACATTTAATCTGTGGCCAAGTTCACTGCTGACCCAGAGATCTCAGGCCTGTCTGGGTTGCCCAAGAGCCCTGCCTCCAGGGAGGAACATGAAATGGAATAGACAAAAGCAAATGCAGCTCAGCAGGTAGGAGAACAATGGAACAAACAAGTGCCAGATATGGAACAGCCACCCAACCCATGTTGAGGAAGTGGGGAGGAGCTGTCACTGTCCACAGGGATTTGAAGAGAATTCATGCAAGTGTAAGAGTCAGTGTCACATGGAGGGAGTACTGCTACCACCATCAGACAGGTAGAAATGAATCTTCAGATCTGTGTCTGGGTCGCACCCAGTAGGAAGGAGGTGGGGGTGCTGCGGGAGATGAAGTGGAGATGGATCGTTAAGGGTTGGCAGAAGCTTGCTGGTGGAGAATTTATAGAACAGCCTTGAATACATACGTGTTTCTCTTACTAATAAAAAATTCCTCTTTTATCACTCAGCAAACTCAGGGAAGATTAATTAAACATGAGACATTGATTAATGTTTGAAGAGAAGCAGGGTTTGGGCTATGCTGTTGGTCTGTCTTTGGGTGATTCTTGGTTCCTTTCCTACTAATAACTCCTGAACATTGCAGGCTCCTGCTCCAAGTGAGGGGATTGAGCAGCCACCCACTGAGGTACGGGATGGCACAACTTGGGAGCAGCTGGTCTGTGTTTCCAGAGACGTTGACTAGTGGCCATGTGGACCAGCTCCCTGAGGTGCTCATACCCATCCTGTCTCCTGTCCTGAGAAGAGTCCTAGGACCAGCCTGTCCTGTTTTGGGAGTACTAGGGCTGAGATGCCTGGGCAGCAATGGCAATTTGAAAAGACATACTTCTGTCAGCTAGAGGCTGGGAGTGGGGTACTGCAGGATCCCAGGAGCCCCGTGGGGAGCAAGAGGCAGCTTGACAAGGCAGGTGGTGAAATGAAGAGAGCCTTGCTGTATCCTGCTGTCACCAGTGATTTTGGAGGGCTTTTCAGCTCATCCACTCACTTGGCACACTCTGAGCTCAGAGGGGCAGTCTCACCTTCAGCTCCGTGGGCTGAGCTCTCTCTCCTGATCTTTCTCCATCTTAAAAGGCCCCGCAGCCATCGGATTTCACTGCCCTTGATTTGTTCTGCTTAAGGGGGCAAAATCTCCATGCCATTTATTCATCTCCTGTTAGGAGCCATCTACCAGATGCCATGGTTTAGAGGTGAAGGGTGCATGGGCCAGGGAGCCCTGTTCCCACTGCACCTTTAGGGTCAGAGAGAGCTATAAGACCCATCAGGCACCATGGTCCTCAGGACCCAAAGATGTATAGTGGCCTCAAAATTTTATATCTCTTTAGAATCAAAAGACAATATTTAACCCAGATTATTTTTATCTTTTTGCCAATACGGTCATAAAATATAATTCTTAAATTTCGAAGAGAGAAGTCACAAATTGAAGTGCCTTGGGCCCATGGAAGCCCTGGGATAATCATTTGCAGGTGAGAGGCAGAGGTTATCCCAGGTGATCAAAGGTGAAAACGGGCCTATGCCAACTCCTGTGTGCAGTGAAAGCCTAACGTTCTACATTGAGAGAGCTGGGTGCCATAGAGAAGAAGATGGTAATCCTTGAGAACCCTCCGTACACACAGAGACCTTGTCCTTTTGAACAAGAGTCTTGGGACTGCTATAAGCAGTGACCGTCAATTTCAGTAGCTAGAAACAACCTGAATGTATGATCTTACCTGGAGGAAATCACCGTGACAGGAGGGCTGGCTCCATCTGGAGGCTGAAGGGAAGAATTTGCTCTGTTGCCTTGCATAGCTTCTAGCGGCTGCCTGCATCCCTTGGCTGCAGCACCTGCCCCATCCACTAAGCCAGTAGTCATTCCATCTGTCCTCTGCTTCCACCTCCCCCACCACCTTTCCTTCTTTTACAAGAAGAGATGTTGTGTAGGACCCACCAGGATAATCACCTCATCACCCCATATCCTTATAATCCACAAGGCTCCTTTTGCCACATCATGGGTCACATCCTCAGGAATCTTGCTAAGCTAGTTTATTGAGAACAGGAATATCTCCTCCTCTCATTTAAGACCCTTATTCCCTTGATATCTAACTCCTCAGCCTACCTCTACTGATAATCCTAGATGACCGAGCCCACTCAGTCAGGTAATGGGAACCCTGAGGGAGGGAGGGAGGATTAAGAAAGTAGAGACAGCATTACTTAGAGCAGACTGGACTTCAGCAAGTGCTGAAGACGCCGTTTATTCCTAGTCCAGTTTCTTTTATACCTAGCTGTAAACACACAGAATACTTTCTCTTAATACAGGTCATGAAACAGTCAAGGATTCATTTGAAACCTCAAAAACATTTGTCCGTGCTGAGCACACCTCCTTATTTTTCTGCCCGAAGGTTCATAGATGGGTCAGCTTTTTCTTGCCAAATGCCAATGTCACTTCCTTGGCAGCAAAATACAACATGGCCGTGCTATGGCTTCCAACACCCAGAAGGTCAGTTTAGCTATCCTAACCCTCATCCCTGCTGTCCAATCTCATTCTTCTTGATAATGCTCCCCACTGACCCCTCACTTAAGGATTTAGAGCACAGCCATTCTAGGCCATTGAATTGCCCACCCTGCCTCTAAGAAGAGAGAAAACAGTGTACTAAGGCCCTGAGTATGGAAGGGAATGAAGGGTAGATGCCCCATCTCATGTCACACACTTCCCATGTCACACACGTGGAAGAATGTAGCACTTAGTCTTTAAGTAAGACCAAGCTCCTTCTGAAACCCCAGTACCTCACTATCTCAGAGTCTGCCTTGCTGCTGCTTTGTGGCTGTGGCTGGCAGGGTAGTCAAGAAATGCTACTTCCCTGCTTGGCAACCACTTGCTGCCTTAGTGAGTCTCTGAGGTTGGTTTTTGCTGTATGCTCTTAGATGTTGGAAGTGCTCGCCCTAACCTACTATTTTCCCCTATCATCTCGTGTTGTTTATGGACGTTGGAATGTCTTCAGTGTATTGAGCCTCTACTATGTTGCAAGCATTACAAGGGAAAAGTGATTCTGACACGAGACAAAGAGAGCAGGAAAGATGTCCTTGGTGACTTGCAAAGGAGAGAGACACTGAATTCAACACTGAATACAGAAAAATCCCTTGGGGATTTGCAGGCAGAGAACAGAGTGAGGGGTCAGCGAAGAACACTAAGAGAGGGTACTAAGCTAACATAATGGTATGCTCAGTAGAGGCAAGTCAAGGAGTTAGATAACAAGGGAATAAGGGGCTTGATTGGATGAAAGTAGGGGCATTCTCAATAAACTAGCTTCTTAAGGTTATTTGCTAAAACTGGACTAGGCAGGCCAAGGTCGAGGCTAGCCAAGCTGAGTTAAGAGGAGCCTGATTCAAGCTTGTTCACAGACACATAATGAATCACCAGAGCCCCCCCAGGCATAGGCAGTGTGTATCCCCTGGATACAGACACATTATCAAGCCTTAGAAGGTGTGGAGCAAAAATTCAAAGCCAAGCCTCAGGACTCTGGGTGCCAGGCCTGTCACAGCACTGTCAAATCTCTGTCGCAACCATCTATCCTGCCCTGTCTCCCTTAGCTCCAGTCAGCTCTGGCCCTAGCTCTTTGTTATAAGGACGTTTGTGAGCCCCACTTTGAATTACTGTGGGTGAGATGAGCTCCAAAAGAACAGAGACAGAAAGTCACTGGAGTAGGTCTAAGGTCGATGAGGTCTCCAGGGCCACTTGCTGCCTGCATGTGGTCATCCTCACAAAGCTGAGGAAGCCCCTAAGCTGTGACAGACAGAGCTCTGCTCCTGCTGCTCTCATCCTCTGTGAATTTCAGAAAGATTTTGTGCATGGGAAGATAAGCCAAGAATAGCAAAGTTAACACACGAAGGTGAGAACCAACCTCCCCCATCTTCTAAAGCCTCAAGAAAACAAATGCTTCAAGCTGGATTCAAGAAAGGAAAGTGAAAAGTGGGCAGAGAGTACTCACCGAAGCATGGATTATGTGGAAGGGAGTTCTGCCGTAAGCCAGACTCCTGATGTGTGGGAACCTGAACATTCACTTCTCCTCAGAGAGCCTGGCTGAGGACCCACCAAGAACCGGAGTCAGCCAGGAATTCCCAAGGACCACAGAAGCATGTACAACAGCACTTGGATACTAACTACTTCCAAGTATAGAACCAGCTAGCCACAGTCCTGACACTCACCGTGAAGACCAGTGAAGATGGGTTGCAAGAGTGAAGGTGTCATTTATTGACTCAGAAGTATGAATCATGAATTAAGCAGTCACCCTGCTATGAAGAAATCATGTTGTCTGCACAGGGGTGTCCTGGCCATGTTCTGCTTAAGGCTGCAGACTCAAATAGACTTCTTGTTCCACGATGGTACCATGTGCCCTGTAGACCCAGGCCATATGTCACTCTGCCTGCCTGCAGCTGTCAATTTGAGTTTAATGGGTATAGACTTTCCTGTATGTCTCCAGCCTTGAATCCTGATTCATGCCTTGAATCAGCTTTGCATGCATGTGTCAGCTTTGATGACTCGTGGTGTTCAAGGAACATTTTTTTTGAGATATGATCTTATTCTATAGTCCAGCCTGGTCCTGAGCTCCCTATGTAGCCCAGACCTGCCTTAAACTCACAGCAGTCCTCCTGCCTCAGCTTGCCAAGTGCTGGGATCACCACACCCAGGTGATTTGAATGCTGTACTAGAGAATAAAACCCAGGACCTTGTACATGCTAGGCAAGCACTTTAAATCCTTTAGCTGCTTCTCCACCATCCTAACATATTGTTTTTAAAATATAAAGTAACATATAAGAGTACAAATTAATAAATTGATTCAGATTTTTTTACATGGCTTCTAGGAACCAAACCATGGCCTTTTGCATACTCGCCACTGTACCACAGAGATGCACCTTCAGCCTCCCACACTTGCTCTTAAGAAAACTCAATACATGAATAAGCGTAAAATGGATACATTGAGGGAGTTTACTTTTGTTTTCCATGTTGTGTAAATGGAGCTCTTCCTGTACTATTCTGTCAGGGCCACCAAAACAAAGGACCCAGACTGGGTGGTTTAAACAAAACATGTATTTCCCATTGTCTTGGAGGCTGTACGTCCACCATCAAAGACCAGCTTCGTTCTGAGGCCTCTTCTCTTGGTGTGTGGGCAGCCATGCCTTTGTGTGCTCACGTGAGGACAAGTTTCTGTGCTTGTTCCTAACGCTGGATCTCACCTGCCCTTGGCTGAAAGTGCACACAGCTGAGCCTAGAGTGACATCTCCGCTATTCCAGTGCTCTCTGTGATCGGAGACCTGGTACTCAACCTCTCTGAGCAGTAAGCCCGTAGTGAAAAATACTTTCTAATGTTTCCTAAGTACTTTTACAATGTGAGAGCTATACTAAGAGCAACATACCTGCTATCTCTTTTCGTGATCCTGGCCACCTTGAACATATATACCACTATTGTCAATTACACACATGGGGGGAAAACAGTCATAGAAGTTTAGGTCACTTGCTCAGCGTCACACACATAAAAGATGAAACCGTGACTCAAACCCAAAGCCATGCTCAAAACCAGAACATTATTCCCTTTTGTGAAAGGGAGGAAATGATAGTACTATCCTCTTGGGGTCCTGTAGGGGATTAGTTGTGACTCTTTGCCCAAGTAGACTGGGCTGGCCCCACATATAAGAGCATAGGTTAAACATGATTATGTCTGTGAGGACGTTCAAAAACCATTCGTCACTCCCAGAAGGGACAACATTGTACTTTCTCTCCTTTTGACTCGGGATTTCAGCACAAGGTGTGAGAAATGGGAAGGCAACTAATTGAAGAAACTGAGCCTAAAGTTGTGTCCTTCCCAGCCTATTTTGGTATCATCCAGGCCCCAGCTACAATTTGAACCTCCTGGGTTATGGGCCTCTGAGCCTTTCTGAACTGACCTTTTCTGTGAACTTTCCAGCACCACCTTTCCATCCAGAATGCTCTGTTCCAAACCTTGGCCAGCCAGTTACCACCTTTGTGAGGCGACCCACACATAAATCAGGAAGATGCAGTGATGATAGGAATGTGGCCGTTGGTATCAGCGATTCCTGCTTACCTGGCTCCACCACCCAGTACCTAAGTGACCTTGGGCCATTGGCTCACTCCCTCTGACACTCAGCTCGTGGTAAATTAGGAAAACTGTGGATGTGGGGCTCCTGAAGAGATGGAGGTAAGAAGGATCCTATCCTGAGAGTCTCTGGAAGGAAGAGCTGTAGAAATGGTCCAGGCTCTGTCATTCCAGGTGTGCTCACCTACCTTCCCATATCCAGGCACATCAGCCATCTAGTCATTAAGCCCATCAACACTAGAAAATTCTGCACAACACTTAGGAAGGGACTATGAATTGAATAATCGAATGAAAACTTCTTTAAGGAATCAGAGGTGTTCAGCCTTAAACATCTTATTTAAACCTTTTCTGATTCCAAAATATTGAAATAGGTAATTTTCACAGATGTTTTTACAACTACAGGTGTTGGGGAAAAAAAAAAAAAAAAGCCCATTCCTGGAGAATGCTGAGAAATGAAGGCTCCACGTGTTTAATCATCTTGGGTTCACTTCAGCAGCTAGCCATTCTCCATCTCCAGCAGAACTGAGAACAGAGGTGGTGCATGGGGTGCCCCAACTTGGGCCTGCCGTGAACCTGTCCTCATCTACGTCCAACCAGATGTCCAGGAAATGAGGATCCTAGACCAGCTGGGATATCATGGCCCCACTCCATCTGACCTAGCTCGTGGGAAGATTTATCAGGGCCGTTGCTGCAGGCAGTTAAGTCTTGAGCACTAAAGCCTTCCTCACACACCCCACCCCACCCCCTGTCCCCCCAAATCAGGCAGCACCTGGCCATCCACCTGCGTGCATCTTCCCTGTGCTCAGCCTTAACATGGCCTACCCTTCTCCAGCAGGAACTAGGTATCCCAAGTTGGCTGAGGGGCTCCAAAACATAATTCATATAGAATTGTGAAAAGTCAAGTCGAGGGGCCAGTGTGCAGAAGTCCAATGTGAGAGCGTGCGTTTTGTCTTTTTACCTTAAAGTGATGGAGTGAAAGCATCTGTGAGGAAAAAGCCTCAGATGCACACACACTCGTGGAGAATATGGGGTGGCCTAAGTACACATAAGGGGAAGGTCATCCCACCCTGGCTGATGCTGACCTGGGACAAAAGCTGGTTTTCCAAAGATGGAGGGGAGTTCCATGTTGGGGCCTATATTAGTATGGTGCCCTGCTCCATAAGCTTCATGGGACACTTGGCCACAAGACCCTAACCTCATCCCTTGTTCTGGAAGATGGCCTGCTCGGGACATTGCATTGTGGCCAGAGCACAGTGGGAATGAAGCCCCCAGTTAAACAGTGCCCATTATCAGAAATGCAGCATCAAACAGGGCTTGGGGATGTCCCAGGCATTGTGGCCAAGCTTGTTACTGAGCTTCATTCATGCACAGTGAGCTTCTGTCCCTGAGCTATAGGTTGGCCAGCAAGAGGCCTGAATGCTAGGATGTCCGGACCAAAGGGGAAGGCATCGCGGTTAGGATGCCATTAGCTATTGGCCATCATGGGCTCCTGCACCTCCCACTCATCTTCAGATGGGCACCTGTGCAGAAAACAGGCCCCTCCACATGCCAGAGTGTCTCACGTAACAAAAATGGGAGATGAAACCCTGTTTCAGATGTTAATTCTTCATCAGGTTCTTCCTGACAGAATGCGGACATGGGCGATGGGAAGAAGGTGGGAGCTTGCAGAGCAGATCCGTTGGTCCCTTACAGGGTACAGCCAGTCGGGGGAGAAGGTACGGGCTAGTATTGAGACTACCCTCTGCTATTAATTACCAATTCCTGCTCTGGTGGCCCCTGCGTCCTGTGTAAGGACTCACTGCTGTGTAGACATGGTTCCTTGCTTAGCCCCCAAGGGCTGGTGGCCTGGTAGAAGGGCCCGACCTTGGGCTGATGAGCTGTCTGTACTTAGTCTGTAGCTTCTTACGGCTGCCTTGTCCTGAGCTCAACGCTAGCAAGTCCTGCCGGTAGGTGTTGTGAAGAAACAAGTGTTGTACACATTTTCCCAGTATAGTGAGTGTCTCTTTATTCCTTTACCAACAGAACCAGGGAAGGGTGGGGTAGACGAGGCTTTTGGCACAGTACTTAAAGGTGGTTACCTGGACCCCAAAGTCACACACCTTTCCACACCTTGGCTTTTGTATATGGAACATGGATGGCAATAGCAATGCCTCTCCCAGCATTGCTATAAAAAGCAGGTGTGTTTGGGTGCAACCTGTCTAAAATGTGCCTTACTGCATGTTCTGCTGTTGGCACCAACGTTATGAGGGAAGCTTACCCTGAACATAGCGGGTACTGACTCTGCATCCCTTTAGAACAACCTGGTCGTGACCAAGGCACACACAGGGCCCTTCACACACGTGTTCATCTGCCAAAGGGATCAGGCCCCTGCTGTTGCCACAACTAGATTGTGACCAGGTTGAGGGCAAAGCCACTCAAAGCCAGCTGAGCCACGGAGCTCACCTGTCAAATCAACCACCATCCTCCGGCCAGAGCACAGGGTTAAGGGGAGCATAGCTTGGGCTGGGCCCGGCTCTCCCAGGTCTTCCAGGCCCGGAATGCAGTTTGAATTCTCTCCTAACTGCTTTGTAACTTTTTCATGACTGTTTTTTCAAGTCTCCCCCTTGCGTGTACTCTGTTAGATTCATTGTTGAGATTCTGAAAGTTGCATATCCGACGTATGCCCTATAAGTTGTTGTGAAATTCCACTTTGGGAATGAAATAGACATCTCTTCCTGCAGTGGACACGGGAAATCAACAAAGAAACCACAAGCCCCATGTGCTGCTTGGGAGCTGTGCAGGGTGGCTGCCACCAGGAAGGGCACGCTGCAGCTCCACAGCACAGCAAGGAGGGCTCAGGATGGGCTTTGAAAGAGTGGCTATCTGGAAAGTGCAGGCCCGCTTGCAGGAAGCGACTGTGTGTGCTTAGTTTTCAGGCAATGCAGAGCAAGGCCCGGGTCTCATTAGGTATTCTGGAGCGGTGCGGCAATGGGAGAAGCTGAGTGAGGACCTGGTTAGACTGTTCTCCCAGCATACAGAGCTGCGGGGTGGCTGAGGGGGAGGCACAGGTCCCTGGAAGCCGCAAGGCATGGTTATCTGTTACCAGCAGAGCAAGGTTCAGGTCCCCTGCTGCTGCAGGCTGAGTCAGGCCAAGCCCCGACCCCTGCAGGGCTGCCCTCTGGGTGTTTGCTCATCCCTGGCCAGGCGGCTGCCTCCTGGCCTAGCCTTACCTGCCACGTCTTCCTACGTCACCCAGTCTCATCTCCTCCGTGCGGCTGCCCGGCCAATCTGTATTTTTATAATAAAAAATGAGGTCATATCACTGCTTCATATCCACTGATGGCTTGGCACTGCACTCGAGTAGACAAGCTCTTCCGTGTGGCCTCCGTGGCCTGGCCACTGTGACCTGCACGGCTGCCCAGGCACTCCCATGTGCTCAGCAGTGCCTTGGGGGCCCCTCTGGCTTCCTTGGTCATGCCATGCACTTCTTCGCCACAGAGGCCCATGGGTCGTGGTGACAGGAATGCCATTTCCCCTGCCCATCACCAGGCCAGTGCCTCCTCTTGCTACAGGGTCGTCACCGCCCCCGCCAGGTTTGTCCTGACTACTTCAGTGTACAGACCGTCTTCTCAAGACACGCTGCCTGTCCCTGCGCCCTTCCCTACTCATGACACTTTTCTGTAATTGTGTACTTATTATTCACAGTTCTGCCCTGCCAGGCTGGAAGCTAGGGGAGGAGTATCACTCTTTTAGAGCACATGGCCATTGCATATTAAAAGCCCAGGTAAATGCTGGCAGGCAACAGCAAAGTTATTGACCAGGTTATTCTGATACTCACCAGGAAGCATTGCTGTTAAATAGTTCACCTTCTTTAAAAATGCTTATTGAGCATCTACTGTGTATAAAGTACGATTCTCAGTAAAGAGGAAAGAGCCTAGTAAGAGACGAATGCACAAGTTCTCCTCCTTTGGGAAAAGTAGATTAAGCATCGAGATCATGATCACTCATTTATACTGTGTTTGAAAAAGTTTATTCCCCTACTTAAAGGTAATAATGATAATTACAGGTATTTAGTGCTGCTAATTCATAAATCAGTATTATTTTGTTCGTGTTCCCAAGTGCTAACAATTAGCCCAGTTTCTCTCACTGGTGTGAGGTTTATTTCACTTACCTAGGGCTTTAATCAATATGTCCATGCATAGACAGTCTAGATAATCATATTCTAAACGGCCCTCATTTTATTTCTAACACCAAACCTCCACTGAACTCAAGAGTGTGCACAGAGAACATTTGGGCCCGCTTGTGTGAACAATTGGAAACCCTGGCCTGCTAGCTGTGAGTGCTGACTGTAGGTGTCACCACTTGGAAGGACATCTGCCCCTTCACTGGCATTTCTCAAGCTCTACAGGCACTAAGTCTTGCTAGGTCACCCAAAGGCAAGTCCCAGACAATGCCAGCACATAAAGGCCTGCCAAGAACACAAGTATGCCTGTTAAGGAGTTCTTTCATGTCCTATTTTTCCCCACCTCTCTTTGGTGGCCAGCCACTTTGGTAACAGGAGCTCTGAGGACAGTAAGTCCCTTGCCTGAAGGCACAATGTGTCAGTTTGGACTCCCAATTGTGTCAGAACCCTGGCTTCTCCAAACAGGCCTTGTTGTGCAGGTAGAGGGCCAGTCTGGTCAGCCCTACCTACCACAGGGAAGTTCAGCCTCCTCCAAAATAAAGAATTCCAAATTAAAAAAAAATAATAATCTATACTCATTTACTTTCCAATGAGTTAGTGACTTAGGTGCTTCTCAGAAAGTCTGTCTTCTGATCTTAAGCATGATTGCAAAAGATGTTGTTCCTCTTTTAACCCAGTCTGGCTTCAAGACTGGCAATGGGGAAAGCCATCCAGGGAATTGGCCGCTGTGATCTTTCTGCCACCATGATGACACTCAGAGGGGAGGGCAGATCCCACGGGAAAAGGAGGTGATGGATGCTGATGGCAAAAACCAACAATTTCTCTTCCGCATGCCAGGTATAGTCAGAACTGTCCTTGGCCAGAGTGCAGCCTGTGATCTTAGAAAAGAGAAATGGTGAACTGCGCAAGGCAGTATTGAGTCCATGTCAACATTTTTTAATGTCAACAGTTCTTTAGCCTCTTTAAAGCGCATGAAGAGTAGAAAATACAAAAATGATAACTTTACCAAATCTCAGCATCCAGGAAAATGACTGTGTTTGTGCCTGTTTCTTCCATGGGTCACCCACTTTGTCGTGTGACTGTGGGTTCATTTATTGTAATGGATTAACCTGTGCCTATCACACAGTGTGGTGTTTCATTATTTAGTAGTAAGCCATGCATACCTGTCCATTTTATAAATTTACATCATTGTTCTAGATGTCTAAATTCAATATTATGGAAACCATAATCATTTAACTGGTCCTTTATGACTTATGTTTGGGCTATTTCTAATTTTCCAACATTATAAATAATGTGGTGATAAACACCCTTAGTCTTTTCCATGTTTGTCTATTATTTCCTCAGGATAAATTATTAAAAATAGAATCCTCAAGTCACAATGCTGGGACATTTATAATGTTTTTATAAACATTGCATGCCATCCTTCAGAAAAAATTGATTGCATACATCCAACTATTAATGTTCAAGAAAATCCCTTTAAATCTATGAGATTTTGGGTTTTAATTTTACCCAGTTATAGGCTCAAGGATAATACTTGGGATATTAAACCGTGGAGTGAATTTTCATTGCATAAATATTTAATTTCCCATAATGCCAAAGAAATTTTAAGAGTTAGAAGAAATTGTTGATTAGCATATGTATTTACATTGCAAGAAAAACACTATAATTTTTTAAATATGTAATACTATTTGACCTTTTCTCCTTGGTCTTTTGTAATGTATCGAATTTTTAAAATTTATTAAATATGTCAATCCATTTCTGAGCATCAATATCACTTTCTAAAAATGTTTACAAAAGAGAGTTAAATGACATCAGGTGGCTGTGAAATTAGGTTAAACAATAAAAGTAGGAGCATCATCTCCCCTTGGAAACTGTACGTAGACTGGCTAATAAACCAATGAATGGAGCTCCCTGTGCATTGCCACAGAGGACCAAGGCCACCACAGAGACAGACACCCAGGGCACGACGCCTGTGGCACACCCTGCTCACCATGCAGCCTCGACAGGCAGGCAGACAACTCGGTGCCCGAGTAGGGAATTTTGTTTTTATTCCATATGTTCAAGTTTTGTTTCTTTTCATAACAAGAATATTGTACTTGTGATCATATCGAAACAGTATGTGTATGTATTAAAGCCATGCGTGTACTTATGACACATATATATGTGTTTATGAAAGAAAGCATAAGAAAAAGTCTGGAAGCAAGCATGAAAATATTAACCAAGGCTAATTCTAGGCAATGAGATGGTGGACGTAATTTGTTGTTTTAGAATTGTCTATGCCCTCCAATTTCTAATAGAGAGGATATGTTACTTCTTTTAACAGAAGAAAATACATATATATAAATGCACGCGCGCACACACACACACTTTTTCAATCCTGGGATACTAAAGGGTTGGCTGGCACAGGTCTCTACTCACCAGGTTATCCCATCGTCTGCAGAGACCCCTCATTCCTTCAGTGCACAGCACAGCCCAGGTAAATGTGTGAGATTAACGAAGAGTAGCCGAGCTCGAAGAGTGCATTTGCCTGGGAAAGTGTGAACATGCAGTGGAAACTTTAGGCTCACAGGCAGTCACAAAGGGAGGGATACAGCCTCAGCAGAGGGTGAGAGAGGCTGTCAGGGCTGAGCTCAAAGGTCTGAGATGGTGGTACAGTAGATAGGTGTAGAGGCGACTTTAGCCCTGCTGGAAATGAGCTGCCCTCTATGTTTGATGTGCTCCTAGGTGAGGTTTCCTGGGAGGGGGGAGGTTGGAGTTGTTTGCTATGGATGCAGGGTGAAGGGTAGATGGTGAGTTGTCAGGCTCAGGGAACAGGTTCCCTCCCCACCAGGTCTGGTGTCTGTGAGTACTTCCAGGTTGCTCCAGCCTTGGTCACAAAGCACTTCAAGAGCTCCACAGCCCCTCTCCTGAGTAGATGGTCTATGTTCTAGCCTCTGTCTGACAGGGTTATCCTTCTATTTCCTGTGGAAGTGATTCTTAGAGAGTCTCCCCTCCCAGGATGCTGCCCTGGGTCCTGAACATTAGGTGATGCCAAAGGATAAAGTGTTTATTTGAAGAGTTGGCGGTAGACTGTATACCTTAGGCAGATCAACCGTATGACTCTGGGTGAGTTCTTAACTGCTCTGCACCACTACACTGAAATGCAGTAGCTTCCCTGGTCTTGGGTCTCTGTGTGAATACGTCATAGGATAAACTCGATACATTGTCAGCCATCGTAGCCTTTGATACTTCTTGTCACCACCAGAAATACCCACCTGGGATGCTCCAGATTCATCCTAGCATGGTCTCTCCTGGCTGAGTTCTCCACAGAGACACATGTTTCAGGGGTTCCCCAGCATTTTGAACTCCTGGTATCTAACTCTGGAGTCCCCAGCAGCCATGCCTCCTCTCCTCCAGGGCTGAGCAAACGGGAGCCTCTGTGCTGTCCTCCTCAGGGTTCAGATATTTTCCTTGATCACATATCCTGAAGCCAAGCTTTCAACACATGACCATATCGGTGTAAGGGGACAAAATGAGGCAGCTGCTTTGCATGCACTCCACAAAGAGGAAGGCAGCACAGGTCCCCAGCAGATTGCTGTGACAGGACCTGGTACACGTTTCCTTGATATAGTTCTGAGTGGTTTCTGCACTTTAAAGGTTATGGAGATAAATCCACAAGACTATTTCTAAAGCAGCTTATTAATACTTTTCCTAACCTATTACCTTCACGCCCTTTTGCTCATTTATCAAAAGCCATTCTAAAGGATCTCTGATAAAGTAGATAAGTAGTTTTTCAATTTCCCAGGTTAGAAGAATGCAGGACAGAGGATTTTGTGACTTACTCAAGGTGGTTGTAAAGCGGAAAAAAGTGCTATGGTGGGAGGAGTGCAAGACTGGGCTGCTCAGCCACTGGACATGAGTGTTGACGTTCTGTGTTATTCTTCAGGGATGTCGGTCAGAATGAGGATATTTGAAGAATCCTTAATAATCTAAATGCAGTTCTCAACTTGTGATGAAACGTGGCAATATGTGACATTTGTGATAGGCCAAAATCAATAGTGTTGTATCTAGGTTGGTGGAAACATCTAAGCCTTTAAAAGATGCACCAGTGTGCCCCTGTGGCCCCCTGAGGGTGTCTAGTGTGAGGGCCTCTGGAGGGAATTGAAGGAACCCCAGTGAGGGAGAGAGGAAGCCGAGCACGCTTGTCTGCAGCCGTTTGCTTTACTGTGACTTTCCCGGAGGAATTCCGACATACTGGATTCCAGGAGGGCGGCCGCAGAGCTGTGGGCTTCCCAGTAACTCAGAAACTCCAGGTTTCCCCTCACTGCTGAATTCTAGCTGAGTTTTATCTCCTCTGAGTATGCTGTCCTCTACAGATCTATTAGAGAAGGCTTTGATGTGCCCACTGTCTTTAGGTTGTCTCTTCTGAGCTCACCGTGGCCCAGGTATGCAAAAGACACTTCCTTCCTCTTGTGGTTAGTCCTAAATTAAGGGTGAGAGGGACCTGCAGAGCTACTTGATTATAGCTCATTTTCTGTTACTATAATGAAATGTCTGAGACTGGATACTTATAAAGAAAAATTTTAATGATCTCAAAATGTTGACAGCTGAAAGCCCAACTAGCACAGCACTGACTCTGGTGAGGGCTCCTCTTCACACTGGGAGAGGAAGAAAGCACTGGTGAAGCAGGAAGCCAGAATGGGGGGTGGAGCCAGCCCTGGGACCTTCCACTGTGCCCCACTTCTTAGAGGGCCCATCGCTCCAAACAGCACCACAATAGGGAGTGGGCTCCCAATGCATGAACCCTTGGGGGACACACTCAAATCACATCCCAGCCAAAGCCACCACCAAAGCCTACTTACTCAAGACTAAAGCAAAAGAATCGACAGAGAAAATGAGAAAATATAAAGCACTTTCTCCACAGGCATGTGGTCTGGCCAACAGCCTGCCCATCAGTTGGCTGTGTCTAGAGTGAGGGGTCTTAGTAGACAAGGCCAAAGCAATGAAGTTATCTCTGCTCCTGTGCTCCTGTGAGACCAGGAGGGGACATCCAGGGAGGACCTGAGGGGAGATGAGGAGGTCAAAAGGGATTCCCACAATTCAGAGGAAGTCCTTAGAGTTACCTGCTTATCTATAGCAATGAAAGCGCCAGTGGGCCCCATGGCAGGGGCAGCCCAGGAGGATGCCTGGCCTTAAATCTGCCATTCCTGGAGCGTACCCTGTCCAAACTCAGGCCAGAAACTTGCCTGACGTGTTCAAGCAATGTGGGGGCCACAAGCTGTTTCTCCTTCTAACAAAGAGGAATCTTCCTGAGTAGTGTAGCTTGTAGGGCTGGGGCTGTGCCGAGGCATGTAGGACCAACCCTCAGCCTTTGGGGGGAGGCAAGACATTGAATAGTGGAATGTGTAGTGTGTCCATTTTGTCAGTGTTAGGGGAAGTTGATTTCTTGGGCTTATCTTGTCCCACTCAAGGGGACTCTTTGTTCCTTGCACTGCTGAGTGGCTGCAGGATGAAAGAGTAGCCATCATTGGGCTTTGTGTCCTGCAGGAAGCAGAAACAGAAGTATTTTCTCATAGCCGCTCTGTGGATCCCACAGCACCACAAGAGGTCTTGTCTGCTGCACCCTGTATGGAGGTGCGGTGTGTTTGGGGCAGGAAATCTAGAAAGGAATACTGAAGCTTCCAAAACTTACCCAAAGCAGCCTCCACTCACTACTGCTTGTCCACAGGCTTCTGCTCACATAGTCTAGAATGAAAACCTCAAGAAAGGGCTCATAGTTCAATTTGTGAACTCATTGGTCTGAAGCTTTACAGAGCCACCTAAGCAGGGGAGTGAGTACTGGGCACCATTTGAAGCCACCTGCCTACTTGACCATCCTGGAAAGATAGTAAGGGAGGAAATATTTATTATCGATTTTATCTCACACCTTCAGAAGGTCTCAGTCCATTCTGGACAGCTAGCAATGGTAACAGCACATGGCAGAGGCATGGCAGAGGAAAGTTGTTCACGGCATGGCAGACAAGAAGCCAAGTGACTGAGAAAGCGTGGAGCTAGCATATACCTTACAGGTCCTGTCTCAATCTGCCCCTTTCATGTCAAGCCCCCGTGTTCCACTCTTTCTGACCAGGCCCCACCTCTTAGCAGCTCATGGTTCCAGAGGTACTCCACACACATCTAAATGCATAAGGCTTTTGAGGGACATTCCAGATCCAACCCATAACAGGCATAAACTCAGAACTCTCCTCAAAACATCACAGAGTACAGATATGGCTGTGGGAATCCTCCATGCAGGGACATTAAGAACCACTGTTCAGGAAGGTGAGGGACAGTTCTCTTCAGATATCCAGTCATGGCCGTCTGACAAGTCCCAGGAGGCAGATGGGTGGGGAGCAGTTCTAGAATAGTGCAGCCTCTGGAAAAGGAAGCACTTACTTTTCTCCTTGCTTCTCACCTGCCCCTCCTCTAAACCTGATTCTGTTCAGCATGTGCTGTCCATGCAGCTCCAAGCACATACGGCCACCATCAGAGAACAATTGCAACTTTTAGCATTTCGTCCAAACAAAAACCCATAAAGACAAGAACAGGCCCATAAAAAAACTCCAGTCATACCTTTTTTTTAGGGTTATGACTTATAACAATGACGTTCCTTCCTCAGCTTCAGTGAGTTCAAGTCCTGTTAAGCATGAAGGACACTTTCATGGGGCAATCGGGACACAGTCACCCCACTCTGAGGAGTAGGTGCTATCAAGGTGGGAGCCAAGTGCTGTAGGCCCAGCTAGCTGGCCCTGCCTGACTCGGAGCCCCATTGTCTAGAGGAGCAGAGGGCAGTGCGACCAACCACGTTGCCAGGTGTTGTACTGTGAATCCCAAAAGAGATGCCTTCCTAGCACCACTTGGCCCAGAACCTTGCTGTCACAGGCAGGGCTTGGGGTCACTGCAGCAAAAGAGGCTGCCAGTGTTTGAAAAAGACCTGTTTCCCGGAGATGCCAGTTGCTTTTTCTCCACATGTGCTTTTTCTTTTTCAACAAATATTCAAGAGTCAGCCAACATTTGTAATGAAAATCCAGTGCAGGGCTTAGACTGGAGTCACGGAGCTACCAGAAGCAGAAGCAGTCCTGACACATACGCCTTTTCATACCTGTTCCCTTGTTCTCCTGAGGCAGGCTCTCTCCCCTTTCCCCATGTGGACCCCATAGGCTGTTCTCTTCTGTATCATGTCCCTCCTTCTGTCTGCCCCTTCCCCTCTATTTGTCCATCTGAGTGCAGGCACAGGCTGTTGACGACAGGTCAGGAACCGAGTGCCAACGCTGTGCAGGAATGTACTCTGCCCTCTGCATACGAGAGTCCTCCAATAGGAGGATATAATTCTATCAGAATTCCTAGTTATCCAAAGAGAAGAGTGTGCTTCCCCAAAGTTGTAGATATTGTGTGTTCTGCCCCGGCAATGAGAAAGTAACTAAGACAACTTCCAGAGGGTCAAGTTACAATTCCTAGGTCACTTAGGTGGAAAACTTGCAAAGCCAGAACATGACTGTCC
The DNA here is from genome assembly GCA_004027205.1 of Ctenodactylus gundi. Lineage (NCBI taxonomy): Eukaryota > Metazoa > Chordata > Mammalia > Rodentia > Ctenodactylidae > Ctenodactylus > Ctenodactylus gundi. Next base: position 113,333 of record PVKB01003915.1, on the reverse strand, counting down.
TCGAGGGAACTACAGAGACTTACAGTTTGCTCCTCCCTGGACGGTGACCTGGAACCTCCTCCTCTCTGCACCTCCTACATGTGGGCAACCCCGCCAAGAACAGATGCCATACCTTCCCTCATCTTCATCCTGCCTGTCACCTCTAGCTCAGCTCTGCTGCCCTCCAGCTAGAACAAGAATGCCCGCAAGGTGCCTGTTCCATCCTTATTAAACAAACGGCATTTAATGATAATAATTAATTCACTGTGCCACTCACATAAATCAGACATACTAGACAGAAATCTGTTGATGCCAGCCATAGAATTGCTGGGAATCTTAATAATTAGGGTTCGTAATGCGAGGATTTGCCTGCACCTCCTTTTTGGCTTTTTTGTCCCTTAGCTCTCAGCACAAAACCTTAAATGTCAGTCCATTGGGTGCTGATATGTTTGGCTGTTTGCACATGGACTGTGTTTGTGGCACATGAGGGACAGATACACTGATGGGCCAGCTAGTCCTAGCAGGACCTTAGTTATCCACATGAAAATCACTGAATCCACAATCTCCAAGCAGGATGAGACCTCCAGAGGTCTCCCACCCCAACTTTGACCCAAAAATCTCAGAAGGTGCTATCCAGGTTGCTTTTTACTGGCAGGTTTTTTTTTTTTTTGGGGGGGGGGTCTAATTGTCAACTTTTAAACATGAAGAGCTCCACGTGAACATGCTGATTCCCACACAGAGCCATTGACAGGGTGCGTGGCCTTTTTGTCCCATCTCCACATCTTTGTGCCTCACCCCAGGCCACGTTGTTGTGCCTGGCAAATCTCAGTGGCCTTCAGGAAGTGCTTCTGCTCAAGCAATGTCAGCAGGTGAGAGCCCTCTGCAGCACCTCTGTGAACAGATCCTTAAAACTCAGCTTCCGTACAGAGCCGATGCCAACCAGAGGACATGGTGGGACTGTGAACCAGCGTCGTGAAGCATTGGAAGGAGCCCATCTTTCAGGTACAAGGTGACGTCGTGGGTAGGCAACATGACTTCTTTCTTGCCATTCCTAGATTGAGGTCAGTGTTTCCTGCCAGCCCTAGGGAACAAAGTGGGAGAACAAAATAGGACCGTGCATCGTTGCACCCAGAAGAAATCAGGCCACCATCCCCTCCCCCCTTTCCAAACCCTCTTCATCCCATGTTTGCATTGGATGTGGACTGACCATCTCTGAATCTCAGCCCAACACTCATCGAACATTGGTTTAGCCCTTATCATAGGCCATGTCCTTAGGAGGCACTGCAGTTTAGGTATGGCTTGTCCCTCAAGATTTCGTGTCCTAGAATCTTGGTCCTTCTCATGGTGGTGGGACCTTTAAGATGTGGAGCCTAGTGGCAGGTCATTGGGTCATTGAGAGCCTGGTCTTGGAAGGGGCTCAGGTAGTTCCCTTAGAACCCCAGTTAGTTCCCATCCAGAGATAATGTTACAGAAGAGCAAGTTTCCTGTAGTGCATGAGATTCTCTCCTCTCATGCATCCCTCCATGATGGTTTGTTCTGTTCTGTTTTGACTTTTAGCTTCCAAGTCTGTGGACTAGATGAACCTCTTTTCTAGAATTACTCAGTCTCAGGTGTTCTGTTACATAACAGAAAACAGACTAACACAGGTAGCACTGAGAGGTGGGCCCTTCATTCTTTTAGGGGTTTTAATTTGCTTGATGCCGTGCTGTGGTTATGTGAGTCATAAACATGGTAGGAATCCAGGGAAGATTACATGAGGGCCTCTCTGTAGTATCATCAAAACTCCCTGTGAATCTAAAATTACTTCAGAGTAAAAGCTTTTTAAAGGGGTTGACTTGTTAAGCCCTGGTGTGTTTAAATGTCACATGCTAGCAGGTTCCTGGATTTACCTCAAGATAAAGCCCTTCATACCTGCCATGCCTGCCCAGCCCCTGCTCCTTGGTCCTTCCTTACCCTGCATCCACCAGGGCCTGCCCATGAACAGAAGCGGGCGTCTCAGAAGAGAGCTTCATGCCTTAGGTCAAACAGCACTTCCGTCCGCCCAGCTCCAGGCTGCTCATTTAGGGACTGCCCCATGCACGATGCTTGTCAACTTGTTTTTCACCAGGTGTTCGCTGCGGATTTCTGTGAACACAGCCATGAGAGCAGACAGTCAGAAAACTACAAAAACAGAAACCAAGTATTGAAATGTTTTTAGTGCTCTTTTTGAAAAAATTACTTTCTAGTGTGGGGCATCCTTGTCCCCCAGGGCTGCGGTGGGTCCTTGCCCCATCACACTGATACGGTCCTTTGCATAGTTAGCATCCTACTGGGCAAGGTAGCCTCCCACCTAGAGTGCATGCCCCTCTGGGCACTAGATTTTCATGACACACACAGGGCATCCTGAGTTCTGAGTCATATTCCCATTCACCAACTGGGTCCTTGGAATAATCTGCCATGATGGATCCTGGAAAACAAGCCACAAACAAGAAGAGGGAGAGAGGTCCTGGGCTTGCCCATAGGCTGGGTAGACCCAAAATACAGTGGGGATGGCACCTGACCTTATTTGTGATTCCGCTTGGGACATGGTGTGAGTGCTATTCCAAGAAGCATGAGAAATCTTGGCTCCATCGGGAAGTCAGGCATCTGCCTCACCTCTGTTGAGTCACTGCTGGACAGCAGGGCTAGAGGAAGGCCCTGAAGCCCTCTCTGGCCAAGCTCAAGCTCTTTGTCTTTGGAACATGGTGCTGGCTACAGCCAGGACCCATTGTCTCCCTCCCAGGCCGCTGGGGCCTTCTCGGTCTCTCATTCTTTCCCTCTTTCTTGACCAGTATAGGATCTGGGGAGGTTTCCAAGTGGGTCACTTCAAGGAATGCAGGAATAGCAGAAGCCCTCCCTGCCACACACACCAGGCCTCAGCAGAGCAGTCTGGTCTGAGCAGGCAGCCTGAGCTCAGCAGGTGGAAAGAGGCCTTGTGGGATGGCCGGATGCAGGGCGCCACGCTGGACACGCGGCACGAGGCTTTCTTTCTAAGGCTCTGCTCTCATTCGTACTCCCTTGAGGAGAGAATGTCAGTTTCCAACTGATATGTCTTTAATGCCGGTATTCTCTCTTACAGATAGCAAAAAGTACACCTGGCCCAGAGCCTCAGCCAGGTAATAGGAATTGTAGCACTCTTAATCATGACAGAGATGGCAGCAGCTTAGGATGTTATGTCCTTACTCTGCCCCAGGTGCTGTTCCAAGCCCCTGGGGATAAGCCCATTAATTTGTATATCTCCATAATGCAGGATATCTTAGTATTTTCCATTTCAAAGATGGTGAGATGTGAGACTCAGAAAAGTGCAGTAACTTTCCCAAGATCACACAGCAGAAAAACTCCAAAGCCAAATTTCAGCCAGGCAGGCTGTCCCCAAGTTTCTTTCTGTAGCTGTCAAACAATCCTGCCCTGAGCAGTATCCTGCCTGGATATAGGAATGTTCCTTATGTTGCATGGCAAGTGATACAATACTGAGTTCCCTCCTGTCTTGGTTACTTTTGCATTGCTGAGACATAATACCTGACATCCACAACTTCAGGGAGGAAAGGTTTATTTTAGCTCGCAGTTTCAGGTCTCAGTCCATTCATGGGTGGCTGGCAATGGTGGAAGGGCCGGGAGAGGGCATAGCTGGGGAAAGCTGTCCATCCCATGTCAGTCAGGAAGCAGAGTGAGTGAGGAAGGGAGGAGCTAGTGTTTACCCTTCCAGGTCATGTCCAGTGATCCACCCCTTCCAGGCCAAGCCCCAAGGATCCTCCCCTTCCACTCAGGCCCCACCTCCTGATAGCCCAGCACATCAATGCATTGAAACCCATAACTGAATTACTTTCAAATCATGAGCTTTGGGGGGACATTCCAGATGCAAACTACACCACCACCTAAGGGAAACTATGATGATAAGTTATGAGTATGTACCTAAATGTGTATATGCAGTGTGCCTGTGTGTGTATATGCAGTGAGAAAGTCAGGTTTTTTTTTTTTCCAAATCAAATGGCACAGATATTTTAAAACAGTAAAATAGGGAGCACGATGGAAAGAAGCAGATATATGAGTGGCCAGGATTCTCTCTAGAAGCTTCCATGGCTACTTCTGTCCAGGCCACAGAAAGAGCACCAAAACTGGTTTCACTGGGGTTTGAGGACCATCTTGGAGTGAATCTCTGTCACTGAGTGGCTGACTGGGGAACAAGAGGCAACTTGATCCCAAGTTACATGGACTAGAGCTGCCAACAAGGATCCAGCCCAGTGACTGCAGTTCCTAGCAGGGAATATCTACCAGGCAGGCAGTGGCTGCCTGGAATCCCTGCCCACCTGTGAGGGATGGAGCCCATGCCCACATACTTTGAGTGAGTACTGGCCAGTCCGCTTGGGTTTCCTTACCTGGAGATCCATGTCATTCCTCTCTCCCTGTGAAAACAGTCCTCCAATGTCAGACCTGCGGTAACCCACGCATCTGAGTGCATGGAGGTAGCCAAGGATTAACAGCACCCAGAACCTTCTGGAGCTTTGCTCTGGCCTGGAGCCACACAAAACGACTCCTATTTACAGGTCCAACTAATTATGAAAGGACTGCAGTCCACATTATTAGTACAGAGCATGGCTTGGTCACGCAAATACAGATAGGTGAGAGACTGGAAAGAGAAGCAAGGTGACATACCACAAATGGCCGGGAGCCTGTGTGGGGCAAGAACACGTTCTCTGAGGCCAGGATGGTGAATGGAGTGTGACATGTCACCTGATTCAAATGTGGCGGTGTGATCAAAAGTTTGGGCGCAGAGCTGGGACCAGGTGACATTCTCCACTAGATTATTCAGAGGGGCCATGGGACAGGATCTAGTTAAGGTATGCTCACTTGTCAAACAGGCATCAAGCAACAGCTCTGACCAGAGAAAGCTCGGTTGTATGCCCAGCATGGCAGGTCATGCGCAAGAACATGCTGCTCACTGACCCCTTCTCCCTGGTGACGAATCTCTCTCCCTTCCCTCTTCTCCTCATGGTTCACTTGCAGTGCAGAGAAGGCAGGAACAGGACCCAAGAACAGGGACACAGAGGTCCAGAGGAGAAGCATGGCTTCCCCAGCTCCGCACCATCCTCTGTCCACCAAGTTCAAGCCCTAGGCATGTCCTCTCAGGTGCTGTCCCTGGCTCCCTCTCCCTAGCACAGGCAGCAGATTTGTTAAACTACTTCCTGGGGAGGAATGGGAATGGTTCCCACAGCCCTGTGAGTCTCCATCATCTGATGGGTGGGCAGCAACACAGTAACAAGGCAGTAGTGACAGAGTGCCCACAGAGCCCGTCACGCGGTGCCCTGGTGCTGAGATAGTTTGCTGAAGACCAAGGGCCGGTGAAGGTCTCTCCACAGGGTTGACTTGTGGCTGAAATCTTTAAAAAGAGCTATGTGAAAAGGGTTGTCAGGGGAAGGGGCTCTAGGCAGGGGCCCAGAAGTACTGGTCAGTGGCTAGAGCTGCCGAGCAGGGGCAGGTGGTGGTCTTGGGTCAGACGTGTGGACACCAGCCAGTCTGGGTAGGTCGAAATTTTATTCCAAGCAAGTTAAGAAATCACTGGCTTTGTGTGCCCTGGGTATTTGGAAGAGACGTCCTGGCTGCCTGGAAGGAGAAGGAGACAGTGGACATCAGGACACCAGTGAGAAAGCTGCTGCCTTCCAAGAGGCAGCTAGTGGCTCAGGTGAGCTGTCATCTCAGAGGTGGCTAGATGAAGACGGGCATGTGAGCCAGGAAGCAAGGACGAATTGACAGATGCAGTGGCCCAGGGGAGGAGACATGCATCCCCAGTGTCCAGGCTGTGCCCAGGGCATGCCTCTGATCACTAAATAGACAAGTTGTTCCCTCCTAGATCACCACCTTCCTCACAGCTACCAAGGCATCCGGGCACTGCTGCTGCCAGTGTGAGCCCTAGTGCTGTGTTCCAGTGTCACTCAGAGGAGTGCTGTCCTGTCAGTCCTTGACATTGTTCCCTGCCTCCCTGGCCCATTCATATGGAGGGCCTGTGTATTACGTGGCCTCTGCAAACACGTTACGAAGACAGGCAAGGACCGGAGGGAGTGTTGGTAGTTAGACAAGGCGCACCGAGCATCCTAGAGGCCATCGTGGATGTGCAGTTCCCAGTGCTCCGCGCTGCAGGGCCCACAACTTCCTCTCCAGGATGGCAGAGCAAGTCAACAGGTCCCCTTTACTCGGTCACCCTTGCCTCCTAACTCCCATCAGGTACTTCAGTCACTGAAATGGCCCCTGGTTGTGAATCAGAAGCTCAATGAGAAGGCCATGGGAACCCAGAGCTGGGACGGGAAGGAGCAGAAACCACCACTGGGTGCAGGGAGAGCTGGAGTCCCAGTGAAGATGGCTGAATGTCAGGTTCTTGCATCTTAACCCCTTGAAAAGGTTCTTAAAAAACACAGCCTCCTGCAGTAGCCAGGCTGGGAACTGCCCTCTGGCTTTTCAAGCAACTTGCTAGGAATTAAGAGCAACTGAGCCTAAAGTCTGTACACATCCAGAGACCCAGAGGTTTGGACCAAGCCCAGGTTTCGACCAAGCCTTCTGTGTCCTAGCTGGCCTCTGAAACACGTTCATGCAGAAGTGACTCCTGACTATGCTTCCTTCTCGGGCCCCAGGAGCCTCATTCCTTACCCGTAGGGGCTGCTTGCCAGGAAGTCAGCCCACCCATGACACGCAGAATCTTTGTGGTGATGTTGCACATTGGGTTCCACGATTAAGGATAATCATTTTTAACGCCTGTTTGGAAGAGGAAAGCAGCATGAATCTAATGAAGTTTCTCAAAATTAATAATCATCATCATATCTGAGCAAAACGTCTGCCAGAAAATAAGCTAGGAAATTGGAAAGATTTCTAGCTGCCCATGGTCAGGGGCAGAGTAGATAAATGTCTCTGGAAGCTGAGAGGTGGAGACTGCCAGTCAGAGTCACCACTGGCCTGGTGGTCCTTCACGAGCGGGAAGGACGTGTGGAGGTGGACAGCCCTCGCCAGACCCACGACCAGGCCTGACGGGGCCACATGCTGTCGTTGAGCTGGTGGACATGCCCTGGACACGTGATAAATGAGGAGGCAAGGACTGTCCGAGAGAGACAGAAGCAGGTTGGCCTCGAGAGTCAGGGAGCTGCCAGCAGCATACCTCACTTCATCCCAGACCGCTGTTTCTGCCACACTCAGGCAGGCCAGGATGCGTCACACTCACTCCCCAAATGACACAACTGTTTGACCTTTGATCGGTTAAGTGATACCAAAGAGAGAGGGAAAAGGTACGAACCGAGATGTGGGGCTGTCGGTTCGGAGAAAAAAATCTTTTCACCAAGATGGGAGTGGTTTCCAGAGCCTGTGTGGCTCTTTCCCAGGTTGGCCCCTACCCCTCTGGAGACGGGAGTCCCACTTGGGCCCATTTAGAGGGTGATAAATGCCTCCCGTGACCCTGCACCATGTTCCCAGGGCTGCCTGGATGGAAGATCTGCAAGTCACGCTGCCGGATTACAATGGGCGTGAGCGAAGCTCCCTGGCGCGCTCATGTTTATTCATTTTTGATGAGGTGTGCGTGTGGCCAAGGGCAGCCAGGCTGGCTTACGATGCACCAGGGCCGCATAACAGCAGATTTATCTCTGACCTTTGCGCATCTGTAGGCGGGCTGGCAGCTGCCGCACACAGTTTACACAGCCCTCCCGCGTGGGCTGCGGCCTCCCTCCTCTTTACCGTGGGACTCCACCAGGCAAAACTGGCTGGCTCCAAACTCAGAAAAATCGCCTCATGAGCGTATGGGGTCCCCAGGCTGTGCATGCTGGGCGGTCACACGCTGGAAAACACAATGTGCAGTCAAGACAGGGGCCAATATTGGAGTCCTCGCAGTCCCCACCCAGACACAGTGGCACTGGGGCCCTACAAGCCCTGTCTCAACCCACTTGTTGGCCAGCATCCATATGGGGCCATTGCCACCCACTCTCTCAGGTACACTGTTTCTGATACCAGCCCCCCCCCCACACACACACACACAAAGTGAAGTGGTTGTTGCCATGTGTTGACCCACGGTCACTAGGCCTGGCCTGCCCCCAGGCATTCCTGCGCAAAGCTGGGAGGCCGGGAGACAAGTGTTCCAGGGAACTCCACCCAGCGAGGGTGCCATGGCCCCGAATCAGTACAGGGATCTCAGAAGAGACAACACGTCTGCCACAGCCTAGCCTCGGGAATAACATTCTTAGCAGCAAGTTGACAAATGAGCAGGGTTTCATGGTGGCCCCATGTGCTAGGAATGCCATGTAAAAGCATTATGGAGAAGACAGGTCTCCCCAGAACTTGGCACTGGAGACCTTGAGAATTAAAAGGAACCAGTTACATGGAGGCCTGTGGTGTGGGTGCATCTCACAGAACACATTGTTCATGCAAAGGTTCCACACGGGGCTAAATATGTAGCATGCCCTGGCACAGACAGGTCTAGTGGCCAGTTTGATGGGAAGGACTCAACGGAATCACAGCTAAGCTTGGAGGAATGGATAGCCCAGATCACGGAGGGCACTGAGGGTCACACTGAAATGGTAGGCTTATTCTGAGACTACTGGGTTTTCGTTGAGGGTTTTAGTGGGAGAGTAGAATGTGGATTTGATATGAACTTAGTGCCGTGGCTGTGGTGTAGACTCCTACTGTAAGCCCAGAGGAACTGAAGAGGGGCAGGTAAGAAAATGGAGAAGGACACCTCAAGTCTCTATCAGGAAGTTGTTCCTTGCATACACCTCCTGGAGAGAAGCTCTTACCTGAAATTCAAATCTACCACTGAGCCGAAGTGATCATTTTCCTCTAAGTGTTCTTCCTCTCCACGGCAATCGCAGATCCTCCCTTTCTCTCTTCCCTCCTCTCAGCCTCAAAAGGCTTTAATGAAAATAACTTCTGGCAGCTGTGTTTATGAGAGACTGATGTGGGTGGGATGTGACATTTCAATATAAATAAATGTGTAAATCTATGCAGGACATGGTCTGGGAGCAAGGCTGTGGTGCAGGTTGCACCTCTGTGAGGTCACTGGCCAGCCTAAGCTAGGGGAACAAGAATGAGCTGGGGCTGGGCCATGGATTCCCAGGTCATCAGATCAGCCACACACACTGCCACACTGCCACCCTTTCCAGCAGGATCGACCTGAAGAACAGAAGGAGGATATAGATTCAAAAGGTAATTCTGGCAAGCGGCAGACACCCAACTGGGCTTAGCTTGGAGCAAGTGTAAAGTACAGCCCAGAGTGGTCTAAGGGAGAGTATCTCTCACACAATGCCCAGGGAAACATGGATTTCAGTAACGGCTAGACCCAGGTGCTTGGATGACACCATCAGGAAGCTTAGGACATTTCCCTCTGTGTTGACTCTGTGCTGGAGCAGGTCCCCAGAAGCTCCTAACCTCTTGTAGCTCAGACTCTAGCAAAAAGAAAATGATCTTGTCCTTCCTCCACAGTTTGAGGAAGCTATTAAAAATGATTGTCTCTGACCCAGTCTCACTGCAGGTCATCCAGGATCAAGGGAAGAGCTAGAAGCCAGGGAGAGCTCGCAGGTTCCACAGTGCATGAGTTCGCATGGATGCAAGACAGAAGTGAGCAAGGAATCGAGGGCGGTAGACAGGTCTAGCTGCATCTAGGCTGTACAGCTCTGTCCACCAGAAGAGGGACTTCTGGAAGGTGACACCGAGGAAAATGGACTCAGAAATCCTGTGAATGGCCAGAGTTAAGCTGTGGTCTCTGCTGTCCATGAATGACACATGTTTTACATATCCTGTGCACAGTCACACACAGTGAATATGCCATATGGCTGGATGAGTGGCTGATGTGTGCATGGATGGGAAGCTGAACAGTTGGGTAGATAGATGGACAAAGTCATGTAGACGGAAGAGAGAGGGCCGGTGGGTAGATGAATAGATCGGGGAATGGGCTGGGGTGAACAATGATGGTAGCTGGCTCACTACGTGAGTGGGTGGATGGGTGGCATATTCCTCCTAGGGCATGCCAGTGCTCCATCCAGAGCAGGAGCATGTATCACTTTTGGTATTCCTAGATGAGATAAACAAAGTCCACGCCATCAAGGGCCCCTTCCAAAATCAGATGCGTAGGCCATACGGTATGTTGCCCGAGGACGAAGGCCATGTCTGTGTAGTTCACAGCGCCGGCACTGGTGCTGTTCCTGCCCCATACTAGGCACCATAAAAACTGAGTCACAGAAGGATGAGTGATCGAAAACACTCCCACAAGCAGGTAATCTTGAGACCACGTGGGCAGAGCAGGAGGATCTGAGCTGGCAAGCGATCCCAAAGGCCTGCAAAGGCAAGGACTAGAATATTAGTTGAGAAGAATCAAGAAGACTGGGTTCTCCCAAGAGCCCAGTGGGACTGAGACTGGTCCTCCCCGCTCCCGGCCGGGCTGGGTTGTTTTGTCACACTGCAGCCTGGACGAGGTCAAGAAGAAAATCCGCAAAGTGTAAGGGATGGCTTTGGGGGAGGGCATGGTAAGGAGGTCAAGGAGTGAACAGGTGATCACCTTTGCTCCTGATAGAGGAGGAAGAGCTCGGGAAAAGGCCGCAGGCCCACGGGCATGCAGGGACAAGACTGGGCAGCATGGCGGCCTGCGAAGGGGCCAGGGAACCAGAGCAAATGGCTGAAGTGAAGGTCTCCCACTTTGTGGTATTGGGGATCAAGCCCAGGGCCTTCACACTGAACTACATCCTCAGTTCCTTTTCATATTGTTTTACATCGAGACAGGGTCTCACTAAGTTGCCTAGGCTAGGTTTGAACTCAAAAATCCTCCTGCCCTTGCCTCCCAGAGTTGCTGGGATTATAGGCATATACACCAGGCTCGGGTAGATCACTCACTTTGTCCCAGGCAAGGAGCTTCCTGGTCAGGGCACCTGCTAGAAATGAGGAAGGATCAGGAAAGGCTCAGTGCTGCCCCCAGACACTTCTAGTATGAGAGGGCAGGTATGATGGACAGGCAGTGGGTCCTAAGATTTTGTTTTCTAATCCTCAGAATCTGTGAATATGTAGCCTTACATGGCCGCAGTGACTCTGAAGATGTGATCAAGGACCTTGAGATGAGGATACTGTCCTGTGTACTAAACATCATCACAAGTGTAACGGAAGGAGGAGGTAGCAGGGTATGTCTGAGGAGATGTAGAAACAGGAGAGGAGGAGAGGAGGTAGGCGAGGAGCAGAAGAAAAGAAAGTATAGGGGCAGTGCTGAGAGATGCAGCCCTTGGACTTGGAGGGAAGGCCCCCAGCTAGAGAAGACAGGCCGCCTCTAGGAAGTACGCACCCAGAAGCAGGTTTCCCGGAGCCCTGCAGTGCAAGCAGCCTTGTCTCACCCGATTTCAGCAGGAGACCCATGCTGACATCTGACCTCTAGAGCAGAAAGATGCCCAGCTGGTGCTTCAGGCCCCCATGTTAGGGGTCCTCTCATGGCAGCCACAGGACGGAGCCTCCTGGAGCTTCTGGGGCTCTTGTCACGGACCACAGCCCAGCACCAGCATCCGTTTCTTGAGCCTTATTTCACTGTCTCCTTTTGAAAACTGCATGGAGAAAAGGGCAACATGCAGAGGCCCTAATTATTGCTGCGCGAGCCGGGAGATTCAGCGCTCGCTCGGGCCTTTACCTCGTGTACCTGGCAAGAAAAGAGGCCATTAAGAACTCTGGCAATTTTCACCTCAAGTGAAATGTCAGATCTGATATTCCGCATGAGCATCTACATCTTTGTTAGGGTCTCGTTATCTCGAAAGCACATGGCCAGGACCCTGAGGACCCTGCTCTTCGCTACTTGCCCATCGCTCCTAGACATTCAGCCGCACTCGGGAGGGGAGCGTCTGCCGGTCAAGCACAGCATTCATTAGTTTGATTCTGCATGTCTCAGGTTCATGGTGCTTTCAGGAGACATCATGAGATAAATTCAAAATGGGTTACGAAGATGCCCACAGAGCAAATAACACGCTCAAATTACCCTGCTGCTAAGGGGGAAATAAAAATCACATCTCTCTTCTAGACAATATGATAAAATGAGACAGAGGTTGGGGAAAACGTCCTTCTGGAAATTAAAGTTCTTGCATTTTGGGTCACGTGACCATTGCTTCAATTGGCACCTGTTAGAAGATTACATCTTTCAAACTTAACTTAATAGAAGTGAATGGAAATCCTCAAAAGAAGAGCCTGAGATGGGAGCCTCTCTTCATGCCACTTGAAAGGCCTGGCTGGCTCTGGGGATGGACAAATATTGCCTTATTTTAGCTTCCCTCTTGAGCCACAATCTGTTCAGCAGATACTCTCCTAGCCTGCTGGCCTTGCGCTGAGCTAGCACAGGGGCAGTCGAGTCTAGCGAGACAGAGTGAAGCAAGGAGCGCTCAGAACGAGGTGAGAGTAGTGTTAGAAATGGAAAGAACACCACCCAGGGGTCAGGGGTCCACCCAGGCTCCTCTGTAGACATCGCAGCCAGGCTAGGAGAATAGGCTGGAAGCTTAGGGACGTGGGTGACAGAAGCTAAAAGATGAGAATGTGTATGCTAGTACAGAGGGGATAGGAGAAGTAGGCCCTCAGGACCTAGGACGGAGGACTCAACAGGAGGGAGCACTTGAGTCACCTTACCTAGCTCTGACCTGTAGAAATGACGTATGTGCCATACGCACATGCCACTCCTATCATCCTAAATCCTCTAGGGGCCAGATTTGAAAAGTAAAAATAAACAGGTGAAATCTATTTTAATAACACAATTTATTTAACCCAGTATATCCAAAGTGCCGTTTCAACATGCAGTCAACATACAAACTTGCTCAAGAGCAATTTTATATTCTCCTTTGGGCCAGTCTTCAAAGTCCAATGTGTTTCTGTGTCTGCCGGCTCAGCCCAGTTAGGATGGGCCATGTTTCAAGTGCTCTGTGGCCCTGTATGATGGGGGGGGGGGGGGGGGGGGGGGGGGGGGGGGGGGGGGGGGGGGGGGGGGGGGGGGGGGGGGGAGTGTGTGAGAGAGAGAGAGAGAGAGAGAGAGAGAGTGTTGTCCTAGAATCTAGACCAGACTCAATGGCAAACCTGCTCCTACTGGCACTCTGCCTCACCCATTCATGTAGATATGATTTATACTTCCATAATCAGTTGAACAGTTTTGAAAGAAACTTCATGGCCCATTAAAACTAAAATATTTACCTTCTGGCCCTTCATGGAAAGCATGTGACAATACCTGCTCCAGAATGAGATTGAGGGGCCTTCTTTCTCAGGGCCAAGGAAAGGGGATCAGTGGGGACCGGCTCTGGCAGCAGTTTTGGGGCACATTGTTGCCCCACTTTAGTGAAGGAAAAAATTTTCCTGTGGGGACTCAGGCAATGGTTCAGCAAAGCTGTCCACTTCCTTTCAAGGAAGGAGAGCATTCCCTGCCAGCTTTCCTCAGAGCCCTCTGCTGGTGGGCATGGGTCCTTGCCTGAAGTCCCAGTCCCTGCCTTCCTCCCAAGCATGGAGCTGGCAGCCTGGGCTCCTATCTGCCCTGACTGATTGGACCCTCCAGATTCCTCCAAGTGTAACAGAGTGTGTAATTGTGCATTCCGAAGGAAGCCCGGGCAGTGACTAAGTATGGAAGTCTGAGACTTAATTCCAGGTTGTCTGCGCAAGGCCGCCCTTTGGAATGCATGCCTGCCAAAGTGCTCCCCGTCCCCGCCTCTTCCCATCTCTCCCATTAACATTCCCAGGGTGTCAGGAAGATGGGCTGTAATTGAGTCAAGTTCATTTGCCCACCACAAAGACAATCTTTGTAAAACTCAGATCAGAAAATGAATAGTGCTATTGAGTACCAGGACCCCAGGGAGTTGGGGTTGCGTCAGTGTTTCATCCTTTCCTGTCTGGTTTGGGTCTTCAGAGGCATCCACCGTTGCCTGAAAAAGAATTGCTTGGGGTATGGGGGAGGTGCAAACAGTGGGGTTTTGGGGGCCACTCTTCCTGAGGTCAGCCCTTTCAGAGCAAGGTGGCGTGGGGCCAGATGTCTGGAAGACATGAATACTGCCTGTTCTGCAGAGATAGGTCTGCTCAGAGTCCTCAGGTGGGGCTACTTGGGCTCGTAGATTGTGTCTGGCACTGTTCTTGATCCTTTGCACCTGTCATGAGCAAAGACCCCCAATTCCACACACTCGGAGCCTACCAAGGGTCCGGGTGATAAACCTCCACAGAATGCAGGTGCACACAATGTTGTGTGCTGGTTGAAAGAGGCATTTTCGGTGAAAACAAAAGGGGGGAATCTCTTAGGAGTGGAAGGGTTGGGTTGCAATTTTCAAAGGAATGGTGAGGGTGCACCTGGATGAGGGACAAACTGAGAGGAGACTGGCAGGGTGAGTGGGCCTGGCTGCTGAAGGTGCAGCCTGGCAGTCAGGGGCCCTGGCGCATGGGGCTATGCTTTGGCCAGCAGACAAGATGGGTGTCATGTCCAGGGCAGAGCAAGGACAGTGATGAGGAATAGACTTTCACCCCTGAGGTGGTATGGAGTCCTAGAGCTGGCATTCCCTGGGGATATGCAAGGATCTCTGGCTGGGAGGTCTGTAGGGGTGACAGGAACAGAGCAAGAGTAGGGCCCTTCCCCTGCCTGCCATCTGGGGAGGAAGGCGGAGTCCTGGGGTGGATTCAGTTGCCGGAAAGGAGCATGTGACCTACTTAAGTTGACAGACTGCATGCGGTACATTAGCAGCACCATTTGCACGCAGCAAACGTGCTAAATGAGCACACAACAAAGGCGCAAGGAGAAAACCACGTCTCCCTCCCTCCCTCCGTTAGGACCTTCCAGCCACACTTCCACCTGACAACACCCGGCTCACTTCGAGCCTTTGTTAATGTGCTGTAGCTGGTGTTAATGTATAGTCTTGGAAAAAATACAATCGTCTTAAAAAAAAAAAAAACAGCACTTCACGCCTCGGATTTCAGACTACCTCCTTTACCAGCAGGCCCATCCTGGCCAAGGTTAGAGAGGTTAGCATGATATCTGTGAATGGCAGCAGGGTAGAGAGATTGATGTCAGTATGATATGTATGTACACAAAATTCTCAAGTTTGATGTAACCATTATGTATCACAAACATGTGCTGATAAAAATCGGGGAGAAGAGAGATGCATATCTGCCTGCATGATAGGTAGGTACATGAATGACCAAGGGCTAGGCACACACATGCTAGCTACGTCGGTGAGGGGTATAGACACCGTACATGCGTGATAGTAGCTGCTTAGGCTAGGGAAATGCATACACGCTTGATGGGTGGGCACCTCTATCTTAGAGAGGTACATACATTTGTACATATGTGATAGGTAGATACATAGTGATGAATGATAGGTCCACATGTAGATAGATTTAGACACATAGTTTTCTGAAAATAGTAACTGATAAATAATTACAGATCCTCAAGGGAGAATGGGTAAGAAGAGCTACGAGCTTAGTGACACACACTAAGTAGGGTGGAATGTTTTGGGTCCCTGACACCCCATTTCCAGAAGAGACCATTTTAGCCAAGCAATTGCCTAATGTCTATTACTTTCCTGGGCTGCAGTGACATATGACTTCCAACTTGTGGCTTAAAACTACAAACATTTATGTTCTCCCGTTCTGGGGTCCTAAAGTTTGAATTGAAGATACTGTCAGAATTAGCTCCTTAAGAGGCTCTGGGGAAAATACCATTTCAGCCTTTCTTGGGCTGCCGTTGTCCCTGGCAACCCCAGCAGTCCCCTGGCTTGCAGAAGCACCACCCCTTCCGTGCCTCTGTCTTCATGTGACCTAGAAGGGATAGGGAGGGAGGGAGGGAGAAACATGGAGTGCACCTTGGCCCTTGAAAGGGTATCGCTGACTCACATCTAGAGAAAAGGTTCTGTAGAGGATTTTAAAGTTTCAGTAACCATGACTAGGAAGTCTTGGTACATTCCGTGGTGTTCCTGGGATCATGATAGCTGTGTGTTGAATTTGGGGGGAATCCTGCCTTACCCTGGATCTAGACCAGCTTCAGCATGAGCCCTGGGCAAGTATTCTGAAATGACTTTTCATCTAGCAGAGTCAGCAGAGGGAGGACATGGGGACCACACCTGGTTCCCAGGGACTGTCTTCCGTGGGAAGCAAAGGCTAGAGGTGGAATTCATTTTTCCAGGCCTTTAGGAAAGCAAATAAGTGCTTCCCAGGAAGTAAGCCTAGCTATGAGGGAAACAGCCTCTCTCCTACTTATTTAGTCCAGATGTTCATTCACAAACCATGTGACAGTGTCACTTAATAGAAAAAATATGGGCCCTCTATTACTCCTCAACCCCTCTCAGCAAGGAGGGAAATGCCCACCTCACTGTCTATCAGCTTTCCCCCTCTTTCAGCTACACTGTCAAATCTGAGACATAGCTTGATGTGAATTACCTACAAATTGTACACAGCACTTCAATAGGTAAGAAGCTTTTTGCAGGGCTTGGTATGAATTTTCTCCTTTGTCCAAATTCTGCAAAAATATGCTGTCTGAATTGTTAGGATTTTCTGCTATGCATAAAAATGAGGCTTAAATCACCCAAAAGGTGACAGAAATGCTTTAGACAACTCTTGGAGCTTTCTGTGTATGCACTTTAAGGAATCTGTTGGGTCCCAAGTGCTCAATCTGAGACACGGGAGAAGGTGGAGCCTTGTCTAGTGGTCAGTAGGTTACTCGAGTTCTCCCAGAGAAAGCCCAGGATCCTGTCTATAAGGCACCAGGCTAAGGCTGCCTGGCAGAGGCCAAAAGAGATGACCAGGAAGAGCCTGGGCTGAAACGGGTGCACTGGAGCTGAGCAAGGAGAAGCTCTGTGCAGGCAGCCGCAAATGGTTTCTGGCCAGGTAGGCTAATGTACCTTTGGCTTCCTAACCAGAGGAGGAAGAGAGTGTGACTTGATATTTGTTTAGATGGGCGTGTGTGGCACGTGCTGGAGCAAGTGGATTGCGGAGAAAATAATGAGTTATTGTAGCCTGGGGCTGTGAACTTGCATAAAGACCCCAGGGTGGTACCAGGCATTAATGCAAGAAGGGGCCTGGCAGGTTCAGCTTCTGGTAGTTTCCTTCATTCTTGTCAACATCTAATTGCTGAACATCTGTCCCCATTCTGAGGGTCGTACATCTGGAATGCCTTTATGTCACTGACCTTCAGAGGACACAGGAAGGTGAATGGGGGGGGGGGGTGGATGGATAGATAGATAGACAGATAGATAGACAGACGGATGGATAAGGAAAATTAGGGAATTAAAGATTCATCAATGATGAAAACAAAACTGGAGAAAACATGTATTTTGCCCCAATGCCCCAGGGAATGCCTGATGTTTCTGACTTAGTGAAAAGGAACCTTAGACAATTCCAAATGATTCTAATCTGTGGGACACTGTATTAGCTCGGATTTGTAGGTCTATGACATTTGTTATGGAAACTTGAGGGAGAGGGATCTATACCTATAAATTAATCTCCTGAAAATAAATATAAATTGTTCACCCTTCCTGTATTCCCTTTCTTTAGGGACGTACACTCAGGTGAAAAAAAAAAAAGTGTAAGAACAGATTGTCAATGGTTTTCTCTTGGCTAGTTTTTTGAAAATCCAGCACCTTTTTTATAAAGATGAAAATGACAGACTAGGGTCTATTAAAATATATAAAGCCACCATGTCATTCAGGGATGGCAATGGAAAGTCAATTCATTTGACTTTGACACAGTATTTTCTCCCTGGAATGTGTTTATATGAATTTCTACGCAGGGGATAAATGTGCAGAGTATGAATAAATACACACAGCTGTATTTCCACATCTCTATGGCATAGGGCATATGATAAATCTCAAGATCCATATGTTTGTCTTATGAAATTGTGATCTTTGCAAGTGTAAGGAACAGACGTCAGGAAGGCAAAGGGGGAAGTAATCCCAAGAGGCCGAAATCCACTTCAGAGGCAGTTTCTGCTGCACAAAAGAGGCATCTGCATAATTTTGCTGCAGTCAAAGTTGGTTTTCTTGGAGCTATCACCACACACCTGAGGCTCTTTGCCACAAGTCATGGAAGCTAATGGACTGGTGCCCCCAGGGGTGTGGGCCAGATGGGCAAGTGTGGGAAGAGCCTACTGTCTTAGTTACTTTTTCATTATTAGGACAGAATACCTGACATCCACAACTCTAGGGAGCAAAGATTTAATTTAGCTCACAGTTTCCGAAGTCCACAGTTCATTCACAGGCAGGTGGCTGGAAATGGTGGAACCGTGTGGCAGAGCTAGAGTTGAGGAAAGAAGTCATCACAGCATGGCAGAACAGAACCAAGTGCAGGAGGAAGGGCGGAGCTGTGGCACACAGAGCTAGCACACACCCTTCCCAGGGAGTCCACCCCTCTAGGTGAAGCCCCAGTGTTCACCCGCTCTGGGTCAAGCCCCAAGCATCCACCCACACCTTCCAGCCAGGCCCCACCTCCCAGCAGCACACAGTGCCCATAGGCACATGAAGCTTTTGGAGGACACTCCAGATCCTAACTACCACATTCTGCCCCTAGCCCCCTTCTGTCTACCTTCTAATGCAATGAGCATTTAGTCCTTCTCTAAGAGTTTCCAAAGTATTAACAGTTCTGCCCTGCCTAAAAATTCCAAGTCCAAAGTTTCTTCTGAGACACAAGGCAAACTCTTTGCTGTGAAGTCCTGTGAAAATTAAAGAATAGTTAAACGCTTTCAATATACAGTGGCCCTGGGTAAACATTCCCGTTCCAAAAGGGACAAAGAGAAGGATAGAAAGCAGTCAGACCAAAGTAAGTTCTAATCCTAGCTAGCCAAGGGTTGACTTCTGTGGCTCCATGTCCAACATCTCGGGCAAGTTGTGGGAAGATGTAAACTCCCAAGGGCGTGAGGAGCCCCACCCCTGCAGCGCTGCCTCCAGCTGTAGGCTCCATCGTCTCTCCTTTGGGCTGGATCTACTCACAGCCTGTGGCTTTTTCTGTATTGCCAATAGTCTATGTTTCTGGCATCTGCAAGTTCCTGGAGTCCCCACTGGACCTTAGGTGTCTCCTTCACAGCTTTATGCATTGCCCTCCCAGGGGCACACTGCCTGGCCTCCAAGGCCTTCCTCTGAAACCTGGGTGGAAGCCTCCCTGACTCACTACTCTTACACTCTGCAAACCTTTAAAGGCAGGACCACCTGGATGCCACCAAAGTCCACCAGTGGCCTGAGCAGTAGCCTGGACCTCTTGGACAACTGCTGTGGAAGCCTCGTAATCACCTTGCTTCCAGACAATACACAGCCCTGGTTTGGTCACCCCCCACCTCAGACCATGAGAGGTGGTCCTATGGATATCTCCTGCCCCATCCACTCTCCCAGCTTGGGCACTGGAGAGATCTGTCCTCTTCAAGCTACAGAACCCCAGTCCTCATAGTGGCCCTCATGTCAAGCACACCTCACCTACCTTCTGAAGCCTGGAGCACAGCTTAAGTGTGATCCCTTCAGACCAACCTAGAGGATCCCTATAGGTTGGCATGCTTGTCAGTTGGTTTATTTGAAAAAATAGAATGTTACCTATGGTTGTGTTGTGTCCAGAACCCATCTCAAAACCACTGGGGATGTTTGGGGCCTTTGGTTTTGGGTTTTGCGTTTTTAATTTTTGCATCCTTTCATAGCTTAAAATTAAGTAACCTTAGTTAAGGACTGCAAGTTTACATGGTATTCACTTTGAATACTATTATTACAAAACCCTTTTCCTCTGCTCATCAGAGGAAATTCTGCAATTTCCAAAGATTCTAATAAATACTGGAGGCAAAAATCAAGTTCTACTCTCACATCGTCAGAGGTGGTGAGACTTTTCTCTTCTAGTAAAAATAGGCCAGTGATGTCTGTATGGATAATGTTATATACTTTTCTGCCAAGAAGAAAATGAGAGCCTTGCCAGCTTTTCCTAAAAGAATCATAATTTCCATGAAACTCCTGGAGTTCTACAAACTGTCTTGAATCTGATGACAGTTGGTGTCTTGGCAGAGCCGTCCACCTCCACTGATATCAGCTCATCCCCACATCTGCTTGGCTAAGCAGGCTCATGAGAGTAAGTGCCAAGAGGTCACGCAGAAGCTCCTGCGTGATTGTGCATGTGTGCCCTCCAAGGAGGCTGACCACCGTCCTGTTGAATTCCCTCCAGGGAGATGAGGCTCCCTTTCAAGACCACCAGTAACCGTCCCCGCCCAACAAGGTGTCTCAGCCCCTCAGCATCTTATCACACCTGGAATGCTGCTGGGGTAGCACCCTGGCCACAAGTCACTGTAGGGAAGCAGGAGATAAGCAGGTGTCCTTCCTGCCTGCCCTGGCCAGTCCCATCACTTTTAACTGGAAGAATTGAAGTCATGTGCCCAGTACTCACTGAAGCCAGCCCCGTTTATTTCAGAAAGCCCCAGAAGTGAGCTGCTCTCCTCCAGGGCCCCTTCTCCATTTTTCATTTTTAGCCCTGACAACAGACTATCCACTGGACAGAACCCGACAGAGTCTTTTCCTCCCTGTTGATGTGATTTGTTAATGATAGGTTCTTGCAAAGCCCAGAGTGACCATTGGTGGTAGCTGTCCTCAGTGCCAGGCAGAATGAAGAGAGGGACATGGAAATGTGGACAGTCACCCCTGGACAGGTATGTGCCATCCTTAGTTGCACTCCCAACAGTGGGGACTTGCTGACTCTGGCCACAATTTAATCAGTGATTTTGTTTTAATTCTGCAAAACAAGGTAGGAAGCTATTTTCAGGAGTAGTTTTAAGCACAAAGGAGAACTTTATTTAAAAATAGATCTGACAATGTAAAATAGGTCAGGGCTTCCTCTCTAGCAAACACATGTGTTTGAAATGTTTAAATTCTCAAGTAAATGATTTGGAAATTCTCTCTCCCTTAAAGTCTCATGAAAGGGAAATCTTGATGGGTAGTATTTATTGCAGAAGAACCTGCTGGTCTGTAAGCACTGGATTAGGCAAGAATTTATTTTTTAAAAAGCACACAGAAATTTGATGTATAGTTGCAGTGTATCCTGAGCCCACCTCAAAACAATAGGGGGAGTTTGGGGATTTGGGTTTCTGATTTTTGAGTCCTTTCATAGTAGGAAATTAAGCCACCTTAGTTAAGGACTGCAGTTTTACATAGTGGTACTTTAGATACTATTACTACCGCTGCCCTTTGGTACCCAAAAGGGGTTGGCTCCAAGGCTCTCATGGGTACTGAAATCCAGGATCCTCAGTCCTCTGTAAAATGGTGTGACATTTGCCTAGAACCTGCCTGCATCCTCTTATGTACTTTAAATTGTCTCTAAGTTTCTCCATTACCTAATAGGATATAAATGTCACATGAGCAGTTGTCATGCTGTATTGTGTGGGGAAGAATGACAAGGAAAAAGTATATACATGGTCAGTACAGGTGCAATTTTTAAAATATTTTCAAGTCCCTGGATTGGTAAGCCTTGGATACAAGGGGCTGACTGTGCTTCACTTATATTATATTTGAAGCCTATAGCCTCGGTCAGTGATGTGCCAACCCAAGGCTGGACCTCAGGACTCTGCCACTCAGCCCTGTGTCTGCAGCTGCTCCTGAGTGCTGAAGGTGCCTGCTGAGCTGGACCACTGGGGTCCAATGTTAGGGGTTGGCAGCACGGCCCAAAATATTCTGAACTCAACTCCTGTGTCTTTCCACCATCATCAGAGTAATCATGCTGTGCAAATAGTTCCCAAATCAAGCCGAATTTCCTGGCTCTGCTCCTTATCCCCCTCCCCAGCCTTCCCCAGGCTCACCAATCAGGCCTGAGTGGGCTGTGCTCTGAGTGGTGGTTTCTGGAGCACCTGCAGTGTAGCCATTAATCTAATCATGACAGACAGAACAGCAAGTGTGCTTCGTCTGTGCCTCCCCCTGACCTTAGCACCACTCACTCGGGCCTCAGCGCAACACCGCAAGCAGGCTTGGTTTCTCGTGGGGTCATCCTCTGTGGGGCCAAGGAGACAGGGATACCTCGCCACATCTTTCCATCTCACATGTCTGCACGGGCCAAGCTGTTTGAATTCAGACCCACATCATAAAACCCCTGCATGGTGCTACCATTTCCCCCAAAATGTGTTCAGAATGCTTCCTCCGAGGGCCTAGATCATTCCCAAGACCAAGTGCTACCAAGAAATCAGTTCATCTTTTTGATGATATCATTTGGTTGCTTTTTCTGTTAACAAAGTAATATATATGATACAGAAAAATTTCCAACACACATCTGCAATACAGTAGGGAAGTGTCCCTCTGCTGTCACCTGCTAAGAGCACCACTGGGTAGGAGACACCCCTGTGAGTGTCCTATGCATACAGTGCAAAGTGCATATATGTAGTATATCTTATTCTTTCAAAATTAAAATGAAAATTAAATTACCTTTGCAAGTGAGTTTTTCTTCAGTATGTGTTGAGAGGACCCCCTGTTCTGTGTTCGGTGGATTTCTCCTGTTGGTGAGGCCATGGCATAATCCACCAACATTGTCATGGCACTGGGTATGGGGGACAAGTGTAGTTGGATATGGGGGACAAGTGTAGCTGGTTAATTTGAACGGTGATGTGGTTAGGGGAGACTATGTGAATGGTGAGTGGCAAGATGTTCTGCAGTGCCTGGGACCAGGTGACCTTGACTCGTTGCCATGACCAGGAGTGTTAGGTAAGTCCAGTGCACTCAAGGCCTCAGTCTCAAGAAATAAGAGTAAAGAGAGAATGGCTGGAGTCAGGGATTGCGTGCCAGGTGCTGGAGGGGCCCAGAGCCTACAAAAGCTATACATCGACTTGCTGGCTTGCACCTTCCAGCCACAGTATTCTGCCTAAGGCCTGTCTTGCATTCTGTTTTAGTTTTGGTTTTGGAGGTTTTTGTTTTGTTTTGTTTTGTTTTGTTTTTTAAGTATGTAGATTGAAATTGGCCTTGCAGGTGCTAAGTAAGCACTCTACCAATGTACTCTACTGTGGTACAGCCCCAGCCCTTTCTTAAAATTCTGTATTATTGCAATACTGAGGAGAAAACCAAGGGCTTCACAATGAGCTGCAACCCCACGTTTTATTTAGTTTTTATTTTAAGACAGTCTTGCTAAGTCACTGAATTGCCTAGGCTGGGCTGGGACTTTCAATCCTCCTGCCTCAGCCACTTGAGCAGCTGGGATTACAGGCATATGCCACTACACCTAGCCCACGCCGAATTTCTTGTAAGGACCTAGTTCCGTTCATTTCCCTGGACCCTCCCTGAGTTGCCGTAAGATGTGGTGGGTCCTGCCTGTTTCACACAGCAGTGGAGAAACTCAGCTTCCCAAGGGAGTGCCCTATGCCACCGCCACCACCCCCCAACCCTACCCCATGCATGCTGTGGCTCACAGCTCTGGCTTGGACAATAGTGCATCTGGACTTAAGGAGTAGTGAGAAAGTCGCTACAGCCCTCCAATCTGTGAAACTAGGAAAAAGCTAAGTCCAAATAGAGGCATTTTGGAATGGCCAGAACAGGCCAGGCCCTGAGCCACAGCTTTTCAGGGACCCAGGAGGCCCAAGCCTTGCAGGTTTTCCACACACCCTGCCCTTTCTTGAATATGGGAAGGCCCAGAATGAATTTGAGCCCAGGACTTCCTCCTCCTGGGAGAGTGCACTTACAGGAGCTCCGGGAAGTGAATGGCAAATGGAGTATTCCTTAGAGTATTCCTAAAGCCCCTTCTGCGCTCTCCGACTTGAGAACACCAAATCCCGGGAATGCTGCAGAACCCAGGACTCTAAGGGAAAGGAAGAGCTGTGTGTGTGTGTGTGTGTGTGTGTGTGTGTGTGTGTGAGAGAGAGAGAGAGAGAGAGAGAGAATGTATGGAGGCCTATGTGTGTTTATTTCTAGATATTACACATATGTGTGTACATTTGTATATGTTTAAATGTATGTGAGTATGTGAATACATACGGATCTTTATAGATAACGTATTCGATGTGTTTGCCTATGTGTACATATGAAAATAAACATCAGATACAACGTGAATGTGTGTGCATCTGCATTTATATGGTTGTAGACATCAGGTATGTGTATGCATAGATGTTAGGTTGTGTGGGGGGTATGTACATGTATTGTATAGCTTTACATATCAGCTGTGTATGTATGCATGTGAAGATGTGTGGGTACAGATAGTCAGTACATGTGAGTATGTGCCTAAGTATATGAATAGATATAAAACTCTTCCCCTTGTCTTAATGCAAGGAAATTCTAAACACAAAGGATAACAAAGTCCAGTAAGAAGTAAAAGTGTGTGTGTGAGTATGTGAAGGTATGTGTGTGTGGTGTGTGTGCTATACTTGTTTGCACCACCTTTATCCTCAGATTTAATCAAGGAATTGATCAGAGAAACATTTATTTATTTCCAGAGGCATCAGGACATTTTATTTTCATTCTGGCCAACATCTTTCTAAAAGGATATGTTTTTTAAAAAGACAGACTGACCTGAGGCTAATCTTCCTTGAAGCTAAAAGAGAAAAATAACATGAGAAAAAAATTCAGCATCTATCTAAAATTATATGACTATGCCACTATGGGTGTGTTTTAAGCCACATTTCCTAATGAGCATTTATTGATTGAATGGGAAACTTTCTCAGTTCTGCGTTTGTGCCAGCAAACCCCCAAGCACCGAGGTGTGATGGGGCAAGAGTAAATTTATAACAACTTTACACCATTGCGCAGCCCATCTGGCTCTGTGGGACCCAATTTGCAGCCACTTATACACATTTCTGCAGCAATTGATCAGAAAAATTGATTTAGATTCTATTTTAATGCTCTATTTTCTACCAGGAGTGTTTTTTGCAAATGCTAGATAGAACCTCAAAAAATGCCCATGTGGATATTGGTCAAAAGTTAGCACATTTTCCTGAAAGCCTTTGAGCTAATATTGTTGGTAGGCTTATGAAAAGAGACATTTTTTTTCCAGTTACCCAATTAAAATGATCCATGAAGACTGCCAGCCTCAGGAGGGAGACTAAGGGAAAATGCCATTTGGGGCTTTGAATGACTAGTTTGAGATTTACAGAGACTCTGTTGGCCTATCATCAGACTGACAGGCTACTACTAAACCTGGTAACTACCAGAGCACCGATTGCTTGGTGAAGCGACCAGAGCAGGACATGGTACTTTCCTGTGACAAAAGGGGTCACTGGGCCTGTTTGTGGTCCATGCCATCGCTTGACCACTGTCATGCACAGATTTCATGAGTTGCCTACCACAGTGTAGGTCATGAGTTGCCTACCACAGTGTAGGTTCTGTGCTGGAAACTCACGAGATGCAGAGGAGCCTTTTGCCTTTACTTCTGATTAAACTGCTTAGGCTCCTCTGAGACGGGAGAGTTTTGTAGGTGGGTTTATGAGCAGATAGCCATGTGTTAGATTTATTCCCCTGAGTGTAAGGGCATGTATCCCTTTGTCCTCTGACCCAGGGACCACTTGCTCCATGACAGCCCCCCCACACACACACACAACCTAACCCCCAACACAAGGACCAACCCTGCCTTCTTTTACAGCATGGCTCTCCTTGTGGAACTGTGCTCCTTCATGAACTTACTTCAGAATTTTGGTCCCTCCAGATGGATTGTTAGAGGACAAAGGCCCTGACCACATGGAGTCCAGAATCCTTAGCACCTAGAACTGGAGCAACATGCGAAAGTGCCCCAGAGCAGTGATACCTCTCCCTGAAATTGCACATGAATTCAGTATCATTTATGAGAAACCAGTTGTTACTAATAGCTCCAAGTCACTCTCCTCTTGAAAAATACTACTGAGACCCTCAGAATGGTACCATTTCAAATTGTAGGCCGTCTGAAAGAGGAGCAGGGTGTGGTCCCCTCACTTGCTTGGCTCTTTCAAGGGCGGTATCTGTCTTACTCTCTCCTTAATCAAGAGCTGAGGGCATCCATTCTTCACGATCCTCCCTGCCAGCTTGTTTCCCTTTCCAGATTTAGTGAAAGAAAGTTGACCTCTCACTGAGGTCAAGGTGAAAATGGAAACATGGCCCTTTATTTAAGTCATCTTCATGAGCTGGAACATGAATAAGATTTTGCAGTGAGATGCAAGATGCTTTCCCTCATGCTGTGCCATTTGGAGTCCAAGGGCCTACCAAACAATGAACTCTTTGGAGAAAGATGAAACCACGGCGGTGGGATCTAAGTGCAAACTATTGACCAGGTACCTCTCAGAGGCGGGGCTGCCTGCTCCCCAGAAGATACCTAGAGTGTGTGGCAACCTAAGATTCTGGTCTCCTGCATCCTGGAAGGCTGAGCCACTCCCTCTCCAGACACAGTGAAGGGGAGACCAAGTGTGTTTTCCCCTTCACATGGGTACCACCCTCAGAAGCCTTCTCTACGACGGCGCGATCTGCGGCAGATAGTGCTGACAGAAGCTAAAGTGAAATGTCACAGCTCCAGATCCGATGCGCCAGGGAAGAGTAAGAGTAAGGCCTGTCGCGCCTTCAGAGACTGACAGCCAAATCCTTCATTCCTTCAGCTCCCAGCATATGGCATGAAGTAGGGTGTGAAAGATAAATTTCTTTGGATAGGTGCAGAAAATATGTGGAGCGTTTCTCCTGCGTGGCTGCGTAGAAGGATCAAAACAGCCGTATTTTCTGAGAGCGGAATTTCAGTGCTTTGAAACCAGGCCTCCAGATTGTTGGTGGGATGCAGAACTTAAAACCTGCTCAGAGTAATTAGCAGTTTGTTCAGAAGCCATGGCATGGCCAAACCGGGAGAACTGGAGCAACACACCCAGCTCAGCCCAGGTTGCCTTCCTGTAGGTCCTAGCTGGCATCTGGGGAGAAGAGGCTTCGGCCTGTCCCCTGGCCCATCGTACTTCGTGTTGGTGCTGCTGACAGAATCAGACATACTCACATGACGTGCCAACCCTGGGATGGCTCAGAGGCTGCACCACTGAGAGGCCCGTCGCACCCACCGAGCTCCTCGATGGTGCTGCTCTATAATATGGTGGTCATGCTGTCACACTCTAGAGGCCGCAGCAAAGCAGCCTGAGGCGGGCCCCCCCGCCCCACCCCGGCCAGTCAGCTCAGAGCCTGGCGAGGTTCAGCTTGGGGAGGCTTTCTGTAGGGATCGTGCACACAGACAGTGGACTCTGAGCAGAGCCCACATGGGAAGTAAGAGATGAGAGGAATGTTCTAGGCCACTGAAGGAGGAAACTTGAACAATGACCAGCCCAGATGACTCGAGCCCAGAAAAGAAATGTCCTCAAATTTTTGCTGACCGCATGGAGTCCAGTTTTTCTCCTCTCTGCAGTTTCTCTGCCCGGCTGGGCTCTGCCATGGCACGGATAGCTGAGAGAGCATGTCCCCAGGCAAGATCCTTTACCTGGTCTCCTCTACCCTCTCCTCAGCCCACTCCCGGCCTTAGCATCTGGCCAGCCTACCATATGGGGTCCTGCAGTCCCTCATGGGACTAGTCCCCACAGTTTCCTGAGCTAGGTTTGCACTGGGCCTTGGGCTCAGCACATGGATAGGTTTTAAAAGAGAGGAGGTGAAGGCTGTGCCCCCCCACACCCTACCTCACCCCACCCCCGTGCAAGCATGCTGGGCCCACAAAGTTGCCTGAAGTAAGCAGAAGAAATCGCCCTTCCTGTAGGTCAATGCTCCGGGGACTACCGAGCACAAGGAATGTGGGCAGGGCCTTAGGTCCCATGTCCCTGTAGCCTCCGAGGACGCGCTGGCCTCAGCACTCATAGGAGGAGTAAGAGCTAAGCGACACTCCTGCTAAGACTTGGGCGGAGATCCTGAGGCCCCCTGGAGTCAGTGTGCCCCTGTGATGAGGTCCAGCACTACTTGAGTTCTAGCAGTGTGTAGCCAAGCTCTCTATGCCACAGTCCTGTGGGAAAGGGGTGTGCCCCAAACCTCCTTGGAGGAGGCTGGCCATCAGGTCCCCATTGTGTGGCCATCACGTGTGTACATAGTTTTATCTAGAGAAAGACAACTCTTCCATCCACTTACAGCCTGGCCACAGCATGATTTATGAGCAGCTCACCATGGAGTACACATGAGTGGGCGGGCATGCTGACCTTCTGTGTGTTTCCAAGTTTAATTGCCTGGTCATCTCTCCTTGGAAAGGTCATCGTGGCTGAAATACACATGGGGGCATTCTGGCCAGCATGTTACCTGACAGGTAAGGTCAGAGCAGAGGATCACGCCACTGTGATTCACACATCTGTGAACATCCCACAGTTATCCAAAGAGCATGGCATGGGGCAATGTGCCCTCATCCTAACCAGGACCAGGAGGCAGCCCGCTCCACAGGGTGCCTGCCCTGGGTCAGGAGCACTGTGCGGCTAATTAGAATGAAGTGGCGGCCTTTCCATGGTGTTGAGTTGCTGTCAGCACAAGAAATTATTATTGTCAACAGATTGAATGCCTTCAGCACTGCCCACTAAGTTACTAAGTCCAGGCCGAAGGAAATGTTCCCAGCAGAGCCTCTGCAGTGCCTGAGGCTCCCAGCGATAGTTTTATGAAGGATACCCGTGTCATTAAGTGGTGAAATGAGGAAATGAGAGCAGAGCTGAAGATGTATTAGAGAGAAGGAGACGCAAGGCAAAAACAGGCTGCGCAGAAAGCAGCAAAAAGCCTGTGGTAGGGACCTCGAGTAGTCAAGTCTCACCTGAAACAACGCTTCTCCCCAGAAAATACTAATGCTAAGGAGTTCTTAGCATCCCGGGAAGGCTGCCTGGAGGTGGCTGAGTGAGCACAGGCTCAAACTCGGGAGAGAGTGAAGACAGGTCTTTCGTGGACACTGCAGTGAGCCGTGGGCTAGAGAGGGAGCAGCAGGCTCACAGGCTACCTGCTGGATTAATATCTGAATCCACCATATACCACAGTCCCACCTGTGTCTCTCTTGGCATGCAGTATACAATTTCAGGACCACATAGCCATTTCGTATCTAGGGCTTTACTTATATGGGGACAAGGCAGGGCAGCAGGTGCATCCACATTCTGTGGCAGGACCCACCTGACCCCAGCTGTGCTGACAGTTCCCAAGTCCCTGTGCTGTCCTGTCCTGTCCTGTACCGCGCCCCCCCCCCCCCTTCTCTCTCATCTGTTTGTGCTTGGGGCTGTTGATTGCCTATAGTTGTAAAGCATTGTGCTGGATGCTGGGATGCAGCAGTGACAAGGCTGACCTGTGCCCACCTGCCAGGGAACAGGTGGCAGAAGAGCTACAGACCATGGCAACAAAGCAGAGCGCGCAGCTAGGCGGGAGAGGCACGCTGTCTGCAGAGGCCCTGGGGCCGTGGCGGGCTCTGTATCGGCGCTCGCTGCTTCACCTCCTGTGTCTCTGCATCTGAGGGTTGTTTCGTGTCCAGCACCAGTAAAGGCTCAGGATCTAAAGCAACGCAAAGTGAGTGTGGAAACACAAGTGTAGTTTGGCATTTCCTGACCTCCGAGTGCCCAGAGAATGCCCCTCCTCACTGGAATGACTATTTTGACTGGTATCACTTGCACATGGAGCCATGAAATGTATTCCTGCTGCGTGGGTCAGTGACGGGCCCCACAAAGAAGCAAAAGCAAGAGTTTTCTCCACCAGCGTGGTCTGAGGTGGCACTCAGCTTGCAGAACCGGCTGTGGGCTCCGTGCTGAAGAAGCAGACAAGCCAGCACAGAGTCAGATTGGTTCCAGATTTGGAACATCCAGCTGAGCCCAAAAGGGAGAGTTCTTCAATCCAAGGAGACCTGCTTTCCAGTGATGAGAGTCTGATTTTACCACAGACAAGTGGGTGCTATTCAGGCAGAGCACAAGTGCACCCAACCCACAAACACTTATTCTCCTAGATCAAGTCAGCAGGTCAGCAGAACACCTGCAGTGAGGAGGCTCCTCACGGAAGAGAAGTTCTTCCGGGCAGCTGGGGGTCATAGGAAGGAAGCCTCCTTCTGATGTCCTCTGTCCCGTCAGCCCTGCTGGGAAGCCCTGTGCTGTATTGGCCAAGAAGCCGTGAAACTCATAAGGGTCACTTCTGCCTTCTCCAAAACGCCAGGCAGCCTCTCCTGTAATCTGGACTTGATTGAGAGCCATGCAAAGATGGTAAAGTAAGAGTTGACATGTAGTTTTTCTGGGATCCTTATAGAATAGGCCAGCCAGGAAGAGCATGGGGCAAATGTGTCTACTGAGTTCACAAAGGCTGGAACAATATAAGGAAAGTGTCCCTTGTACCTCCAAGGCCTGTCCAAACAAAGCCTCACAGACCCTTGCCAGGAAGCCAGGACTGTCCTCCTGAATGCAGTCAGGGTAGCCAACGTGGATGTGATGCTTTTGCATCTTGTACATTGTTACCAGTCCTCATAGGCATTTAGTGATGCAATTAATTATTCTGCAGTACTTGGAAGTTGAGCCCATGACCTTGATTCAGAGCTGTCAAAGTGAAAGCAAAGAAAAACAGCTGCTTATAATTATACGCATTTTTATTTATCTGTGTATGCATCTCAAAAAACACAAAAACTTTGTACTTGAACTGCAGATTCAAAAGTGCTCTATAAACCCAATTAGGGGCAATGTCATCCACAGGAAAGTCATAGAGTATTTATGTCTAGTTTATCATATTATTTTGCCAATGTACTTAGAAGGATTTTGCAATTAATCTGCTGTTCTACTTGATTGAAATTTGGAGTTCTTGATCTGTATCTGTCACCTTTCTATAAAGCGAATAGGACATGATATGCCAACTTCTGCCATGAGAGGAGTCCTGCTAGGAGAGTGTGTGTGCACGTGGCAGCGTCGCGTCTTTCCCAGCCAGCCTTTCTTTATCATGTTTTGTGTGCTGTGGTCAATGTCATATTCTGGAGGAGAGAACTAAACATGAAACATTCTCAATCCTGGTTGGGCAGGAGCTTACGAAACTACCAGGGGTGGTTGGGAACTATAAACGCAGCAGAGACCACGCTGACGACCCAAGGGGACCCCGGGACAAGCCAGGGTATGAAGTTCGGCCATTCCTCTGCTTCCATCCATGCACATCTGGCTTCCAGCTCCACGCTGAAGGCTGCTGTGTGTGCAGGGACCCTGACATTGTGGCATTCCCTTCTCATCTGAGGACACAGACAATGCACATAAATACATAGTAATGAAGGAAAGCGCCAGGAAGGGTCACAAGAAAATGGACCTGGTGTAGGGATGGATGTGATGTCAGCAAGTGTGGAGGCACCTTGCAGTAGGGAGTTTCCGTAAAAGAGGGGACAGTATGGTCTGGAATGGGGTGACCTTGAATTCACAGTGTTGAATAGACAGGCATCATCTGCTCATCCAGATGAATGGGTGAAAAAGGCAGACCTTGTCACAGAGCCAGAAGGAGTTCACAAGAAGAACTAGATGTGTGCAGCCAGCGGGTCAGCCATGCAGGACTGTGAGGGGCTCACGTGGTCCTATGAGGGCCCCTAGGGCCACAAGCGAGACTGCACCTACCAGACCCCACTCCCTGTTCAGCCTCCCTCCCCAGTCTTGTTCTTTCCACTTTAATTTTAAGCACATTGGATTTTAACAATATTTACTCAGAGGTGCTTTATCTTATATCTTTCATTTGGAAATATTAATTATGACCTTTCAGAGCTCCCAATTAAACTTTTCCAATAAAAAGAAAAGGTTGAAAAAGTAGCATGGCAGACAAAGGGTGATGGTGTCACAACACTGTGGGTGGCTAGGCTGGTGGCCAGGCCTGTTGGGGCCAAGAACCCAGCCCCTGTCCTCGAGGACGGGGGGAAGACACGTCCTTGGATGGGAAGCTGAGTTAGGCGTGCCTCCATCAGCCTCTTCCCAAACCGAAGCTGGCTTGTGTGCTAGGGCATCTCTGTTCCGAGCAAAGGCCAGCTGGATGGGCATCCTTGGGAGCAGAGAGGGGCCTGCTCTCTGCTGTGGCACCTGCTCTGGTAATGTCAGCCCTTGAGCATGCAGCAGGGAGCATGTCGGAACAGTGCTGCCATCCGAGTGACTGTAGCCATGTGCTGCCCCGTTCAGTGGCTGCAGACAGAGAGGGCTTGTGTCTACGTCTTTTGAATTTTCAAGACAAGCTGAGAATATGGATTTAAAAATGTAAAAAGCCTGATCTCTCGCCTTAACTAGGATTTCTCAGTCTAGGTACAGGTGCCATGATGTGAGAGATATTGTTATTGTGGATTGGGTTTTTTTTTGTTGTTGTTCGGGGTTTTTTTAGGATGTTTATCTCATCCCTGGACTCTACACCCTAGATGCCCAGAGCACCATCACCAGCTGTGCGACCAAGGATATCTTCAGATATTTCACAGTTTGCTGCATTGAGAGTCAGGAGGGTCCTAGACTCTGAGCTGCCACTTATGAATTCTGAAAGTCCAACCCAGAGGACCTACATGTGACCAATGTCAACTAAGCCAGGGGTTACACTGGGCTTGAACACCTCAGTCCCTACTGTACCCCCCTTCGGTGCTTCAGATGGCATTTGAAACATACTTGTCCTTGTCTCCATGGAGGCACTCACTCAGAGGCCGCTGGAGGTCCTCAGGCCAGGCTTCTGTCAGGAGCTCTGAAGTGAGCTGAGTGGCTCTCAGAGGCAGGACAAGGCCGCATCCTCCTCCAACCAGCAGGGAGGTGGTGCGAGGCAGCTGAGCCAGTCCAGCCTGCTTGCAGTGTGAGCATACAGCCTGCCAGCCTCTCGTCACACCTGGGGTCATGCGCACAGTAGATCCCACAGTGCTGCCCAAGGGGAGTGGCTCAGGCCTCCATTCCAGCAGCTTCTTTCTCAACCTTAGGGCTGATGGCTTTGCAGGAAAGTAGCAGCTGTGCCCCCTCCTGCCTCCTCAGAAGGACCCTCCCTCGGGAGACCCACTCTGTGCAGCTGGCTCCAGCCTCGCAGGTCAGGATGGAGATGATATGTGAAAGGCAGACTCCTGGAGGCTTGTCCTGGCTGTTCCCCAGCCCAGGCTGCACATCCACATAAGCTGAAATGTCGCTTCTGCGACTGACAGAAGCTCAGAGTCTGAACTGGTGAAGATTTAAATTTGGTGGGTGCCTGCAGAATAGCCAAAAGGCTCGTTTTGCAAGGGGCCGGCTGGGCTCTTCTGTACACATTTGTGTCAGCAGTGAAAAATTACACCACTAACGGCCAAATCAAATAGCCCAGTTGTGTCAGGATTCCCAGACGTGAAGTGCAGAGCTCCGAGCCTCTTGTAAAGTCCATGTCACTTCCTTCCCGTAAAGGTGCCTGTGTTTTCTCTGATGGATGCTGGCTTGACCTCCTGGGTTTGGATCCAGGCTCAATGTTCCTCCCCCGCCCCTCCAGGCTGAGAGTGGCTATCCCACCCTCAACACTCTAGAGCACAGTGGAGAGGCAGAAAGCCGCCAGGAGACTGGCAGAGGGAGGGAGATGCCCACCCATTTCTTGGCTGCTGGACTTTCAGCTGATCTGCTCCCGGCTCTTCAGTGGGCCTCTGGAAGGAGTCAGGAGTAGGGGGGAATCACAAGGGGTCCAAATACCCCCGGGCCACCTCTGTCACTGACTGTGAGCTCCTGACATTAAAAAGCAGTTATGGTGGCCCCTCTGTGGGGGACCCAGGCTCTGCACAGTAACACTTGGGGACCATATTAACCATTACGGCTGCAGGAAGATATGCACCAAATGGTTGTTTCTCAGGAGAAGACTCCAGGACAGGGAGCCAAGCTGTCCCAAACTCAGGTCGGATGCAGGTTGGGAGTCCACTGCAGAGATGTGGCACAGGCCGCAGTGAGGTGTGTGCCCGTGCTGCACAGTTGCACCAGGACCCTGACACTGGAAAACACCTGGGTGAGGGCATGGCACAGAACTCCGGGAGAACAGGCTATGGCCAGTGTGAATGGCGGGAATCAGGCTGGAAGAAAACCACTGCACTGCCTACAGGTGCTGACATAGGGTCCCCGTAGGGAGCTAGAGAGAGGCCTCCCAGTCACGTGTAGGGACCTGTGGCCTCAGAAATCCTGGGCTCTGCCACTGATTGCATCTTCTCACCTAGGCCAAGAAGTCTGGCACAAGGCAGCACCCAGCACACGTCCATGGTACAAGAACAGACCCAGGTTGTGTTGCCTTCCCACTGTACACTCTGTGCACCTTAGGTAGTAAAGGGAGCCAGGGCCTCTTCTGAAGAAGAGGGGCATCTGAGGCCCAGGCAGTCAGCCTGCGGAGGAACTCAGTTACCTGCGTTCTTCCTCACACCTTTAGGGCATGGTGGAAGTGGCCTTGGACAGGTGAAGATCCCCACCTGCTCTGCACACTTGGCATCCCTCCTGGTGGGCTGTGAAAGTGGTATCCCATATAAAAGGGAAAAATTGCAAGGACAAGTAAAAATCAATCCGTTGCACGATGGAAGCAGATGGAGAGGCTGCTTCAGGACCCAGCTGGCTAGAAGTCTCTCATTCTACCACAGGAAGCACACATAGAAGGGCCTGCATTCCAGGTCAGAGTCCACATCCAGACGCATCCCTAGCTGAGCTGGGGATCTGGCACAGGGAGACTCCCTCCCTGTTCCCCCATTTCCTCGGTTACAAAAGGAACAGATAATGAAAGCACCTGCCTGTCGGGGCTGGTGGGCCACTCACTGGTGTACGTCTGGCAAAGCGCCAGCTGCAGTTAGCAAGATACTGCTGCTGGTGCCAGAACCAACACCTCAGGACCTCTAAGGAGCTCCTTGGCCCTGGCAGTGAGTCTGTAGTTCCCCAAAAGCACTGCACCCATAGTCTGACAGCCTTCAGCCAGGCAGGGGAGCCAGGCATCAGCCCATGGTTGAGAGGCAAAGTCAAGAATCCAAACTAGAGGATGGCTCCAGAGGTGACCCTGTGCCTCTGAGGCACTTTTGGCATCTGTGCCCATCATCATCCTCACCATCATCATCATCATCCATCAGCATGTCCGGGCTGCCCAAGATGGCACAGAGAGACAGGGGGTTGGCAGAGCCCGGGTGGAGCCATGCCCTGGGCACCCAGCCCTCCCTAGACACGCCCTGCTCTGCGCATGACAGGATCTGTGCTGCTATTTCTCTACTGCCCAGTAGTCATGCCACAAGTACCCAAGAAGTGTAAGGCCGGGTGCAGTGGGGAGAGCCCAGGGATCCCATGCTTCCTGCCTTCAAATGAGGCTGAGAGATGGCCTCTCAGCTGGTCGTCTCCCCAATTCCAGAGGATCCCAGGCTGTTCTCTGAGTCCCTTCCATGAAAGCACATCCCTAACAAGGTAGCCACCCAGCCAGTCCCCTGCTGAGTCCCTCAGTACTGCTGACAATAGGAGAGAGCCTTTCCCTCGCCCCTTGCCTAGCTTGGGCCCTCCCTGACCACTCCTGTGCCCACCCCACCACGCTGTCACAGCCTCTTTCCTGCTGTAAGACGTGATGCAAGGAGGCAGCAACACCGGGCCCTCGGGTGGCCTCCACCACCTCCTCCGGGAATGTGGCCATGGGCATCTGCCCCTTCAACTGCAGGCCCACGGAGCCAGCACGCCCCAGGCATGCGGGAAGCGAGAGGCTTCCTTCTGTCTTGACTAAAAGCAGGGCAGTGTCACAAGCCCGTGGGTGCACCGTGCTGGCACCGGGGCCCGGGGGTCCTCAGCCGTGCTCCCTCTGCGGCTGGCCTCGCCAGCGCACTCCTCCTCGCCCTGCCTCCATTCCCCTCCTTTGCATGAGGTCTGCCCATTTCCTCTTTCCCCCTTCGGGCTGTGCCCTGAGAAAGTGACTAAAATTAGCCGGCAGTGACCAGCCCACCGCTCCGCTGATGGCGCGGTGGCCATGTCTGCTGGTGGCCAGGCACGGTGTGTGCGGGAGCGAGTGAGCAAGCGTGGTCCCTGCCTTAGACCTCCTGTGTAGAAAGCTCAGGGGCAAAGCACAGATTTCTAAGTGCACTGAGGCTGGAAAAAGGGGGGCAACCAGTGAACATGAAATGTTCTGGAATGCTGATTTTGTGTCTGGTAGGAACGCATAGCAGCGCTGCTCTATGGATCTGCAAAACCGGTTCTCACTAAAGTGTTAGTGATTGATAGGTTAGGTGTGTTATTCTCCCAGGAGTAGTTATTTCTAGTGGATAGCAATTGAAATGAGATTGCATTGCGTCAAAGAATCTGGTCATCAGACATTACAGGTGATTCAGATAATCAGTGGCTGGAATTTGGGTTTAAAATACGGGAGATTCAGAGTAAGAGAGTGTCACCACAGTGTGGCATGGCTTTGCACCAGCTGTAGGAAGTGGTCTGCAAGACTTGGTAGGAGTCTAGAAGAGGTCAGATAGCAGGAGACCTACAGACCTATGGACGAATCAGCCTGGGTTGTGCTTTGAGGGTGGGGAGGAGGCAAGGCCAGGGAGCAAGGGTTGGCCTCAGTGGGCAGGGGCTGCCCTGCCCTGGCCCTGCCCCATGTGGAGGAGCTTGTGAGTCGCGTTGGCCTTTGGGTCACTTGCCTTCCTACCGCTCTCTGTGGCCAGGTGGCCCTGGGGTCAGCCCACTACTCCTTCCAGCCTTCCCCAGGGGTGGGTCCCTCGCTGCCTCACGCTTTCCCCCAGCCCGCTCGGCTCTGGCAACCTTCCACTGTTTGTTTTCCTGAGACACGAATGGAGACTAAACAAAAGCATGTTGGAAGGAGTGGCTGAGAAGAAGTGCCACACTGGCAGGAGAACTAGCCTGTTGGAATGACAGCCAGGCTAGTTGCTTCCCAGGCACCCGACGGTGCCCAAGAAGAGAGAAGAAAGGCAGGTGACCACGGTCCTCAGGGCTCTAATGTTTCATGCCAAAAGTTACCAAAACAGGTTCTGTCTGCCAGAGGCCAGTAGAGGGACCCAGAGGGACCACCTCAGGGGAGATGGGAGAGGAGAACAGATACGTGTGTGTGGGTTGTGTGGAGCACCTGTGGGCAGGAAGCTCCCCTGGGGAAGGCGGAATGGATAGTCTTTGCTTACCTCTGACTCTGAGCCTGAGACCAGTCTTCCTTAGCCTAGAGCCTTTCCTTTTCCTAGGAAGTGACCTCACGTAGTTACATGGAACCAAGTATCAAAAGTAACAAACCACCCCAAACTCAGTGGCTTCAGACACAGTAAACATTCTCTGCCCTTCGGTTCCATGGTTTAGGGCTGGAGGGTAACCTAGCAGGTCAGTCCTGCTTCACAATCGAGCTAGCCACTTGAAGGTCTGGTCAGGCTTCAGGCCCCTTCCCACATGGCCCACTCACACGGCTGGAGCCACGCCTTGGTAGCTTTCGTGTGGGTCATGCCAGTCCTATGCCCTCACAGCATGACAGGTTACTTCAGCAGAGCAAGCCGCCGAGAGACCACAAGCAGAAGACACCATGTTTTGTGGCCCTGCCTGGGGAATTCCATGTGTGGCCATTTCTGTGGGCTTCCTGTCGTCGTGCAAGTCAGTGCTGTGTGGTGCAGAGGAGGATGACACAGGTCACACATACAAGCGGGCAGGGGCCAGCCACTGTCTGGGCCGCTGCCGGAGTCGTTGGGAAGGAGCGTCAGCCTGGGTGATCCTGTACCAGAAGCCCTTCCTCTGCTCTCACTCCCCCAAGGGTCCCCTCCCTCTGCCCCAAGTCAGGGGTGCTTACTGTGCCCTGACGTTGGTTCAGGGATATGTTAGTGTGTTTGTCTCACGGTGGCGACCCTTGTCAGTGTGCGTGTAGAGGCCAGGGAGAGCGATGGTGGCAGCACTTACACAAATGTGGAAATTCGGCCCCATGGCTCAGCTCAGTGTGCGTGCGTCATGTGTGTGCGTGTCTAGGCCCATGAGGAGGCATGGCAGCCCCTCCTGCTGGACTTTCCTCTCAGGTTGTCATCACTCTTAGCCAATCGGGAATGGGGATTTTCACCTCCATCTAGACTCCTGCTGGTCCAGGCTCCTCTCCCACATGCTGTGTTCTCTGCTTCTGCGCCCCTGTGCTTTCTAGCTAGATTGGGATGCCGCTGTTCTGTCTCCGTGTCATTTGTGGCCTGGGTTGAAGCCACATCATCCCATCCGGGTGACAGTGGCATTTCTTTTCTGCCATAGCCAGGGGCCCTTTGAAAAACCCAAACCAGCTCCTGCTCTCCCATGCGGCACCCAGGATACCCAAGCCCGGGCTCTCACCAGTGGGTTCCACGTCTCCGAGCCCAGGTCCCTCTTCTGCCCAGCGTTTTTACACAGTCCCTCCCAGCCCTGGGGCCAGGAATTCTGCCTCCTGTGATAGAGCTGCCTTGCTGGGGCCCGCTCACACGGAGCGCCGGCCATGGCCACCGGCAGCTGCTTGTTAACAGTCAGGAGAAGATGAACACGGTAGAGGGAGGCTTGGCCGGGACACTCATGGTAACATCCTGCCCGGAATCCTCTCCTGGCAATTCAGCATTAGGTTATACAACGAGATCGGCAGGTGACAGACGGGATATCAGAAAACAAAGGCAGGTCCCCCTCAGATGCTGGGGCTGCAGGGCTGGGCCTGGCTCAGGCTGCTTCCCTGCTGGGTGCCTTGCACAGAAAGCGCCCCAGCCAGGCTCACAAGCTGAGCACGGCAAACAAGTGAGAGACCCGAGTTACCATGTCCCCTGAGCCCCGCACCCAGAGGACACACCCCAGGGTTCCGCTGGCCACAGACTTAACCCAGAGGGCTGCCAGGAAATCAGACCGGTTACATAAAGGTTACATTAAACTTGAGTATTTTGTGCATATACAGATCATGGCAAAATTACAATTTCTACCCGTCTCCCTTTTTCACCCTCCCACTACATCTCCCTTGCTCCAGTTCCCATTATCCCTCACAGTAAGTTCTACGATATAGGTGTGGTCTGCATTTCTCATATCAGAGAAACCATCTGAAACTTCACCTTCTGCGTCTGACTCACTTCACTAAGCAAGAGGGTCTCAAGTTGCAGCCATTTACCTACAAAAGCCTCCAACCTATGTGTCTTTATAGATGCATAGTATTTCGTTTTGTATAAATACCACAGTTGGTGTATCCCTTGGTCTGTCGATGGGTATTTTGGTGTCTTCCACATTTTAGCTATTATTAGTTGTGCTGCTATGAACATGGGTATACATGTATTTCTGTTATATGTTGTTTTTATCTCTTTGGGGAAGATTTCCAGAAGAGGTACTGCTGGATTGAAGGGCATATTTTTTTCAGTCCTTTGAGAAATTTCCATACTGCTTTTCATAGTGGTTTTACCAGTTTACATTCCCACCAGCAGTGCAAGAGGGTTCCTTTTCCCCCACAGCCTCGCCAGCACCGATTGCTGTTTGTGTTCTTGATATATGCCAATCTCTCTGGAGTTAGATGGTATCTTAAGGATGTTTTGATTTACATTTCTCTAAAGGCTAAGGATGTGGTACATCTTTTCATGTATTTACTGGCCATTTGAACTTCTTCCTCAGAGAATTACCTATTCATTTCTTTTGTCCATTTTTTAATCAGATCTTTGATTTTGAGGGGCTTACTTTTCTTCAGTTCCCTGTTTATTCTGGTTATGAGCCTCCTATATGATGTATTGGTGGTGAATGTTTTTCCTAATCTGTCTGTTCTCTTTTTACACTATTGATAGTTTTCTTTGCTGTTGAGAAACTTTTAATTTGACATCATCCCATTTGTTAATTCTAGGGACTATTTCTTTTGCTTTTGGTGTCTTGTTAAGAAAGTCCTTGCTTACACTTATGTCTTTTAGATATTTGCATAATTTATCTACCAGGAGCCTCAGTGCTTCAGTTTTAATATCTAGGTCTTTGACCCACTTTGATTTAATTTTGGTGCTTGGTGACAAGTGTGTGTCTATATTCATTTTCTGCAGGTGGATGTCCAATTTTCCCGGCACCATTTGTTGAAGAGGCTGTCCTTTTCTCAGTGTATGCTTTCGGCTCCTTTATCAAAGCTTAGATAGCAGAGGGTATTTGCATCCTCACTTCTGTTCTATTGGTCTATCTGTCTGTCCTTGTGCCAGTACCATAGTTTTTACAACTATTGCCTTATAATATAACTTGATGTCTGGTATTGTAATGCCACATGCCTTAGTCCTGTTACTCAAGATTTCTTTGGCTATTCAAGGTCTCCTTTGGTTCCATATGAATTTAAGGATTA
Source organism: Ctenodactylus gundi (assembly GCA_004027205.1). Taxonomy (NCBI): domain Eukaryota; kingdom Metazoa; phylum Chordata; class Mammalia; order Rodentia; family Ctenodactylidae; genus Ctenodactylus; species Ctenodactylus gundi. The sequence goes on along the minus strand of PVKB01003915.1, from coordinate 73,323 downwards.
TTTTTTCAAGTTCTGTGAAAAAATTGTTAGTATTTTGATAGGAATTGCATTGAATCTGTATATCAGTTTTGGCAGTATGGTCATTTTGACTATATTGATTCTGCCTATCTAAGAACAGGGGATGTCTTTCCATTTTATAATGTCATCTACAACTTCTTTCCTCAATGTAATGTAGTTTTCTTTATATAAGTCCTTCACTTCCTTGGTTAGGTTTACTATTAGGTGTTTAATATTTTTCTGGGCTATTGAGAATGGGATTATTCTTCTGAGCTCTCTCAGTAAGGTCATTGTTGGTGTAGAGAAAAGCTATTGATTTTTGTAGTATTGATTTTGTAACCTGCGATTTGGCTGAATTTATTTATTATTTCCAGGAGTTTCATAGTGGAGTTTGTGGGGTATTCTATGTAGATAACCATATCATCTACAAATAAGGATAATTTGACTTCCTCCTTTCCAATGCATATTCCCTTTATTTCACTTTCTTGCCTGATTGCTATGCTGTTTAAAGTATTACGTTGAATAAGAGTGGTGAGAGTGGACAGCCTTGTTGTGTTCCTGATATAAGGGGAAATACTTTTAATTTTTCTTCATTTACTATGATGTCTGTGGTAGACTTGGCATGTATGGCCTCAATTAGTTTGAGATAAGGCCCTTCTATACCTATTTTTCTCAGAGTTTTTATCATGAATGAGTATTAAATTTTATTGAAGCCTTTTTCTGCAACAATTGAGATGATCATGTGGTTTTTGCTTTTGCTCTTGTTGGTGTGATATATTACACTGATTGATTTACATATGTTGAACCAGCCTTGCACCCCAGGAATGAAGCCCATTTGATCAAGGTGTATGATCTTTCTGATAACTTACTGGTTTCTGTTTACCATAACCTTATTAAGAATTTTTACATCTATATTCATTGAGGATATTGTTCTGTAATTTTCCTTCCTGGTTAAGTCTTTGTCTGGTTTGGGGACTAGAGTGATGCTAGCTTCAAGAAATGAGTTTGGTAGTATTCCTTCTCTTTCAACTTCATGGAACAGTTTGAGAAGGACTGGAGTTAGGTCTTCCCTGAAGTACTGAAGAGAATCTGCTGTGAATCCATCTGGTCCTGGGCTTTTTTGTAGGTAGAGCTTTTATTACTACTTCAATTTCTGTGTGTGAAATGGGGTTATTCAGGATTTTTATGTTTTTGTTCTATTTTGGTATTTCATATGTGTCTAGAAACTCATCTATTTCTTCCTGATTCTCTAAATTGTTAGAATATAAGTGTTCAAAATAATTTCTCATGACATTCTGAATTTCTGTAGAGTCTGTGGTAATTTCACCCTTTTCATTTCTTTTTTCCCCATTTATTGATATGTATAAGCGCAAAATTTAAGGTTTACAATGAAGTTGAGCACTTTGTGCACCTACGTATCTTGTCAAGGTGACAAGGACTCTCCCACTCTCCTTTTGTCCCTCTCCCTACCCACTCCTCCCTCCCTCCCCGCCCTACCCCCCTGTTTCACTAGTGCATTAATCTATCCTTTTTTTTCCTTCTTTTGGTGAATTTAGCTACAAAGTTGTCAATCTTGTTTATTCTTTCAAAGAACCAACTCTTTGACTCATTAATATTTTTTGTGTTTTTAATTTTATTAATTTCAGATCTGATCTTTGTAATTTCTTCTGCTTTGTGGCTTAGATTGTTCTTGTTTCTGTAGGGCCTAAAGGTGCATCATTAACATATTTATTTGTGACTGTTATGCTCTTTTGATGTGTGCATTTATGGCTATGAATTTCCATCTAAGTACAGCGTTCATTGTGTCCCATAGATTCTGATATGATGTACTTCCTTCATCATTTAACTCTATGAAGTTTCCGATTTCTTCTGTGATCCATTGTTTGGTCAGTAATAAGTTGTTTAGTCTCCATGTATTTATGTATTTTCTTCTGTTTCTTTTGCTATTAAGTTCCAGGGTTTTTTCCACTATGATCTGAAAATATACAAGGAGTTATTTCTACTCCTTTGTATTTATTTAGGCATGACTTACGACCTAAAATATGGTCTATTTTAGAAAATATTTCATGTGCTGCTGAGAAGAACATGTACTCTGTTGATGTTGGGTGGAAAACTCTGTAAACATCTGTTAGGTCCAAGTTTTCTATAGTGTCATTTAGCTGTTGTGTATCTTTGTGGATTTTCTGTCTGATTGATCTGTCTGTCTGTGATAGTGGAGTATTAAAGTCCCTGCTATAATTGTATTGGAGCTTATATGTCCTTTAAGATCTAGTAATTTTTGGTTTACATAATTAGGTACTCTAGTGTTGGGAGCATATATATTAATGATTATAAATTCTTCCTGTTCTGTTGTTTCCTTAACCAGTATATAGTGACCATCTTTGTCACTCCTAATCTGTTTTGTTTTGAAATCTGATGAATGTGAGACAATATAGCTACCCCTGCTTGTTTCCCGGATCTTGTTGTATGAAATATTGAATTCTATCTTTTTATTTTCAGTCTGTAAGTTTCCTTGTGGGTGAAGTGTGTCTCTTGTAAGCAGAAAATTATGGATTTTTGGTTTTTGATTCATTCAGCCAGTCTATGTCTTTTAGTAGGTGAATTGAGGACATTCCCATTCAGAGTAATTATCGAGATATATTGGGTATGTCTTATCATCATTATAATTTTTCAGCATTAGTTGCTTAACTCAGTCTTTTGTCAGTCCGTTCTCCTATGTCTGTTGTCACTTTTCCTCTGGGGTCTTTGGTGTTGTTGGCCTCCCTTTTGCTAAGTTTCCTTCAAGTATTCTCTGCAATGCTGGCTTAGTGGCTGCAAATTTCTTTAAGCTTTCTATATCATGGAAAGTTTTAATTTCTCCCTCTAATTTAGAAGATAATTTCGCTGGATATAGCAGTCTGGGTTGTCATTTATGTTCTCTTACAGTTTAGATGATATTGCTCCATGATCTCCTGGTTTTTAGGGTCTGGGTTGAGAAATCTGTCAGTTATCCTGATGGGCTTATCTTTGTAGGTCACCCTCTATTTCTCTCTTATAGCTTTTAATATTCTCTCTTTGTATTGGGTCTCTAATATTTTAATTATGATGTGTCTTGATGAGGTTCTCTTCTGATCAGAGTTGCTTGGTGTTCTATATGCCTGCAGTAGTTCAATGTTCATTTCTTTCCTTGGATTTGGAAAATTTTCTTTCATAATTTCATTGAACATGACCTTTAAGCCTTTTGTTTTGTCCTCAGTTTTTTCTTGTACTCCTGTAAATCTGAGGTTGTTTCTGAGTCATCCATTAGCTATTGTAACCATACTTTCTTCCTTTTTTTTGTTTTGCACTCTTTTCTGCCTGTATGTTCCAGCTCAAACACTTTATCTTCTAGGTCTGATAGTCTATTCTCCAAATGTTCAAACTGGTTACTTATTTTTTCCCATGCGTTTTTCACATCCTGAATGTCTGCTTTCAATATTTTTATATCTCTGCTGTATTCTTCTCTAATTTCTTGTGTTTTCTTCATTATCTTCTGGTTTATATCTTCTTTATTTTCCTCTAATTTCTTGTCAATATTTGCAGATAGCATAGCTATGTCCTGGCATAGCTCTTGCTTTTCCTGATTCAATGCTAAGTATTTTTGGGCCCAGAAATTGTCATCTTTTTTGCCTTTTTCATCTTTGGGTTCTGTTATTTCAAGATCACTGGTATCATTTTCTGGGGTGTCAGGTCTTTTTGTAGGTGATTTATTACCACGTTTCCTCATGGGTCTGTTACAGTGGTTGAGGTTCCAGTATTGTCGATAGGCTCTGTTTCTTTTCCTGAGATTTTTGGATTAGACTCTTTCTGTTTTAAGTGTTGCCTTTACAGAGTATTTGTTAATGTAACTTAAATATGAAGATCATTAACAATGTTAGCATCTATAGTTTGAGTAAATTTTCACTGTTACAGTACTAATATTAACAACTAATTAGCAGAGTCTAGTAACATTGTTTACATTCTCCTCACAACAGTAACAGATACAATATACATTCACTATACATCTAATTGAACCCAGAGTTGACTTATTGATTTGAACTGTTGATATTAATAGTATGACACAGACCTTCAAATAATAATTTTCTATATTATTTTAGAGATCCACCCACTATACTACTTTTTTTATTTTATATTTTTTATTTTATACTTTATTTTAGTTTAATATATTTATTATAGTTTAATATTTATTTATTATATATATATAATAACCCCAGTTTTAATATATATACCCAGTCCCCACTTAGCATGCTAATTACTATCCACACTACTCAAGGTGATTTCTATGTACAACTGTGATGACCTATAAAAGGAATTTGTTCATGGCACCACAATCTTATTGGTAAATAGCTACAAGAATTGCGTTACTGATCTGTTTCTAGCCAAATAGTGTATAGATAATATGTTTCTATTGGCCTTTCTATATGGATGAGAGTTATTGATACCTATCAGTTCAAATACTATAGGAGCTGGAGTAGGAGGGGACAGATTAGGATCATGAGTTAATTTTAGGTGGGACGTGAAGAGCAGGTAAGTGTGTGTATGATAGAGAGAAGCCTGTAGATGCTCCTACCCCAGCCCAGAATTGGCAAGGAGAGAAAACCTCTGTGACGGATAGTACTGAGACTTAGGGGAGCGGCCGGGTAGGGAGAAGAAGGGACAAAAGAAAAACATAAAGAGAATGGAAAAATAAAAAGGTAAAAGAAAAAACTAATATAAAGGTGTAGCTGAAGCTCAGGAACTTAGTCAGGAGCTTGAAAATCATAAAAGTACTGTAGTATTGAGCAAAAGGGAAAGTAGGAGGCGAAGAGGAAAAGGAAAGAGATAAGACAGAAATGAAATCCAATAGACAAAAGAAAAGCTAAACTGCATATTGATCAACGCACAATCCTTTAACATAAAACTATGACGCAAACTGAGCAAAAAATAAATAAATAAATAAAAATAAGAGAAAAAATAACTAATAGAAAAAAAGTCTGCTTCTCTATGAGTTTATGTGGAGCTGGTTTCAGATGCTGCTGCCGGGTGGAATCACCCCACAGTTCTCTTGGAGGGGGGAACTCCTCTCTCGCTCTGTCCTTTTGATCGTCCTCTCTGATCAGGGCGTGCGGGGCACAGTTGGGCTCAGTGCTCAGCTCCTCTCCCTGCGTGCTCCTCTCACCTTCCTCTTGGGACCCGGCAGGGCTGGACACACTCTTCTTAGAGTCCTGCTGTCCCAGCGGGGCACAGTTGGGGGTGCTGGGCACCCTGGGTTCCCTTGGGGGTTCCCAACTCCCTCCCTGTGGATGCTGGTTCCTTTCCCTACTAGCTCGGAGGGCTGTACATGGCCCGCTGTTACTCTGCTAATAGGGTTACTCGGACTGGGGAAATTTGCAGTCTGCTCACCTGCGGCTTTGTGCAAACCACGAACCTCTAACCACCAACCCCTCTCTGTCCCGGGATAGAGGGAGAGCCCCCCACCCCCGCGCCCCTGCCGCGAGCCACTTTCCCCGCTTCACACCACTGTGAGGTCGGTGAGAGGGCCCCAGAGGGGCTTCTCCAGCTCATGATCGCCGACTTTATTTTTACCACTACCCCTTTGATTATGTTATAGATTCCACTTGTACTTCTTTATTTCTCTACAGATAGCTGTTGTAGGGCTCCTATTCCGCCACCGTCTTCTAGACCGCTTAATGGCAGGGGGTTTTATTGTCAGCAATAACAAGTTGAGCACAAGAGCATGATGGAGCCAGGTGTAGTTTCTTGAGTAACTAAAGACAGCGAGCACCCCTAAATCAAGGCATTTGTCCCTGCTTTATAGAGGACAGTCCTCACCCTCATGAAGCCCAAAATAGCAGCATGAAGCAGGAGGCAGGGGGTCCTTTTTTGTTCCTTTTTTTCTCCCACAGATGGCGTGAGCTAATTATTCTCATTTGTGTAGCACCTTACACCTCTGTACACTTTTTTCTAAATGTTGGAAAACAGATGATCCCGTCTGTTTTTGTAGCCATGTGAGAATTTTTTCATTAGCAAGATCGGGCAGGACCATCTGTGTATCTTAGTGAGAAGTTTACCACCAGCAGTGAGTTGCAAACTTTGAGACAATAGCTGAATGGGACGTTTCTCCCGTCTCTGGGCTATTGGCTTCCAGCTTCATGGCTGCGGGAGTGGCTGGGGATGCAGGGCCCAATGAACGGACCCAAGCGTTGGAGTTGCTGCAAGATGTGCTGTGTGGGTCTGCATGGCCCTCAGTTTCGCATCTCCCAGCTACCCTTGACCTGGTGATTCTCTCCAGCCCAGATTAATGATAATCAAGTATCTTAGTTATTTTTTGTTGCTGTGACTCAGTACCCAACATTCACAAATTAGGGGATAAAGGTTTTCATATTAGAGAAACCATGCAATATTTAATCTTCTGAGTCTGACTAACTTCACTGAGCCTAATGGTCTCAAGTTGCAACTGTTTACCTACAAAAGTCTCAAATCTATCTGTCTTCATGGAAGAGTAGTACTCCATTGTATATGTATACCACAGGGGTTTTTTTCTATCCATTAGTCTGTTGATGGGTATTTTGGCATCTTTCACAACTTAGCTCTTGTCACTTGTGCTCTGTAAACATGGATATACATGTATCTCTGTTATACACTGCTCTTAACTCTTGGAAAGATACCCAGAAGAGATATCACAGGATCAAATGTAATATTTATTTTCAACCTTTTGAGGAATCTCCATAAGAACCAAGTGTTTTTGCTCTGAGCTAGTGAGTTACATCTCTCTTTTATTATTGAGACAGAATCTCACTAAGTCACTATATTACCCAGGCTAGGCTAGAAAGTGTGATCCTCCTGCCTTCGTTTCCCCACATGTTGGGGTTATGGGTCTACAGCCCTGGGCCTGGCCATTCAGCCCTTTTTTTTCAATTTTTAAAATTTGAGACAGGATCCTGCTAAGTTGACCGGGCTAGTCTGGAACTTGTAACCCTCCTGCCTCAGGCTTTGGGGTAGCTGGGATCACAGGCCCTGTGGCCAAGTTTGGCTAAAACTTGACTCAAGCTTCTTAACGTTTCTGCATCTGAAGGCCACATGTCCTCATGGGCTTCAGTGGGGTCTCACTGAGGTTTCTTTGGGTTTTTATTTTGCTTTTTGTTTGTTTATTTTTGTTTTGCCTTAGTAATTTTTGCTCATAATTAGTACCAAAAAAAAAAAAAAAAGATGTAGCCCACTGCTTGGTGCCTGAGTGTAAAAGGACATTCCTGTGCCGTGTAGCCTCATTGCCGAGGCTTCCGAGGTGCAAGTCAGCCAGGGGGGCCAGAGAGGTTTTTATTCTCTGCTTTCAAAAACACAAACTGCTTTTCCCCCAGAAGAGCATGAAAAGTGCGAAACATTAGCGATATTGCAAAGCAGCCGCGTGAAATAACTGTGGAAATATTGCACGAACTACATTAACCTTCGTTTGCTTCTCTTTGCTCCCAACCCAAAAGGAGATAATTTCTCCCCAGTCTTTATCTCGTTGCTCTATATAATTGCTGCTCTAAATCACAGAAGCCTTCGGAGGTAAGAACACGAAACACACGCCACAGTATTTCGACTGTGCTCACCTGAGCAGCCTCCCAATCCAACTTCTCCCGGAGATGCAGAAAGAGGGGAGCCTGGGAAGTCGGGGTCCCCGCCAGTGTGTGTGAGCACCTTGTTGGCAGTGTCTGATGAGAAAGGGCAGTGACTCTCTGCGGTTGCCTTCCCTTCCTTTAGTTCTCTCCTTCTGAGGAGCGGATAATTCCTGGGAGTTTCTGTTTCGCCTGTAATTGTTCCTTAAATTAAGATGCGCTTTGCAGTTGGGACTGTTGAGATAAAGACTGACGGGTGGGAAAGTACTTTGCTTTTGTGAAAAGCAGAAAAGTCCTGATAAGACTTGGTGCTTTGTGCTTTCTTGCGTGTGTTTAGAAACTACAACTGCGTCTTTGCCCGCTGTTAACAGAGAAGTCAGTGTCTCAGTTCTTCTAAATCCCTTGCATTTCTTGGCAACCAAGGAAGAATATTGGAGGGCGTGCCCAGGAGCGTGACAGAGGCGCGGGGATCTCAGGTGATTTCTCACTAGGTGGAAACATTTTCATACACGACGTCTTGCAAGTTTTGTGGCAGTTTCATGGATGACTGGTCCCGAGAAAGGCTCTCGTGGCAGCATGTCAATTACCAGCTCTGTGTGTCTAGTCAACTGGCTCTGCCCTGAGAGGCCTCCTGCACCCGGGTCTCTGCTCAGCAAGGAACTGGACATTGAGTAGTGATGTCTGCCCGGAAACTGGTGCAGGTTACGTTCTCAAACCATGTCTTCTTTTGTCTGGTTTCCTGTGTGTTGATTGGTTGCTTGCTTTTCTCTCTGTAATTGCACTTTCCATGGGCATATTCCTCTTTAACCATTAATTTCTACATTGCCTCTGAATGCCAGGCACTGTGCCGAGTGTTCCCTTGGACTTAGTTGTCGCAAACACACCCTTACAGCTAGAGGCTGTTATTTCTACTTGATGTGAGAAAGTAACTATTAGCTCAGCAGCCTCCCTCGCCACAGTGAATCAAGAAAACAAACGCTGTAGGCTACAGGCTCGTGCCTGGTGGTTTCAGGGTATTGTGTGTTAGTCCGCTTTTCGTTGCTATGAACACATCCCTGAGAAGAACAGCTTAAACAAGAAAATGGTTATTTTGGTTTACAGGATCAGAGGTTTCAGTCTGTGGTCGCTGGCTCCATTGCTTCCAGCTTGTGGTGGGACAGAAATGACATCGCAACCAGAAAGCAGAGAGAGAGCACCAGAAGACCTGCCCTGGCGACCTTCTTCCTTCTTCCACGTTGTTCCAGCAGGGTCCCCAGGGCACTGCATGGTGCCCTCCACGGCCAGGGCAGGTCTTCCCCTGTTGGCTGCCCATGTGCTAGTCCTCGCTGAAGACACACTGGAAACAGATGCAGTTTTCAATCCAGCCAACGTAACAAATTTAACTGTCAAAATATTCAGAAAGGTTTAGTAAACTTCCCAAGACTACACAGCAAGGCCTTCTGGCTCTCAACCCTGCCCTCTTGCAAGGCGGTTTGCCACCCTCATTGGCCTCATCCAGTGGTTAAAACACACATAGATATGGACCGGTTGGCCGAACCTCAGTGAGATGAAGGCGAAGGTAGACCCAGAGTTTCTCATGTGTCTTTCTCTTTTCAATAGCCAAGAGGGTCTAGTTCAAAGGTCATCTTTCTTTGAAGGAGACTTTTCTTTCTATGAAAAGCCCAGAATCTTTTTGCACCATCCTCTAGTACTCTCCGCAAGAGAGTGCAACTGAGAGTCACTGGAAACAAGTGGCGTTTGGGCCACGTGATTGCACTGGTTGGCATGGCACAGGAGGAACCTGTGCAGGATGAAGGATGGAGGCCAGGCTCCCCCTCTGCCTACAACTCACCCAGTTCTCAGTGACTAAATCACTGGGGGAAAAAATCATTCCTGGTCCATTGACCTTTCTGCAAATTTTAATTCACACCCAGGAGTAAAATGTCATATAATTTTTATGCGTTTGGCTGGGTTTCTTCACTGCTATCCTAAGAACAATTCTTTATCAAGATCTCATGTCGAAATTGTACAGGGATAATTACCTCGGGAGAAGCGCTTCACTTGCATAATGCACTGTGCACAGTGGCTCCTTTGGGGGATTGTTGTCAGATCTCACTGCATTTCTTTGGAAGGGGGGACTTGAGGACATTTGGGATCAGGTCAAGGACCACAGGAGGTGTATATCGATCACTGCCAAGCTGACTTCATTATCCAGCTTCTATCCAGTCCCAGATTTAGTCACCAAAGTGGATTTTAGAGTCACCAGGATTTTCAGAGTCTTAATGTACCTGTGAGACCAGCCCAGGCATGTGTCCCTTTGCTGGCGGTGAAGATGTAATGGCCCGCAGTTCTGACTGGCATCCTTCGGAGAATTGGGGCATAGTAAGTGAGTGTAGGCCCAGGTGCTTTGTGCTCAAGGATGGATGAGATAGAACCCCACCACAGGGTCTACCCTTTGGGCACCTTGCAAGAGAGAAAGAGAGACACTGAAAGAGAGAGAGAAAGAGAAAGAGAGAGAACACTGAGACTCAGAACCTGTATGGGAAGCACAGATGTGTGCCCAGGCTGGGAAGGAAGGGCAAGCCAGCTTGGAGACAAAGTTTAGATCAGGAATGGGGACTGTTCTTCCTGCCAAGGGCCATTCAGATATTTATAACATCATTTGTGTGCCAAGCAAAACTGTCAATACAAAACTTATCCTGATACATTTAGTAAGACATTTAATTTACTCATCCCAAATGTGACAGCTCCTTTGTCTGGGACAGATCATATGGCCCATGGTCCAATCCCCACCCTAATTTTGGTGTGGGATTTGCTTTACGGATCATTTTGTAACTGACATTATTATTTATGGTAGAAAAGAACCAACATGAAGTTGTTGTGATATATATTTGTGCAAAACTCTTGTGTATCATGTATACATGCTAATAAAAAATGGGGTAAGGGGAAAGAAAAGAAACAACAGGTAGAAGGTACAGTAGGCCAGGTAGTGGGTCGCATGAAGGAACTGACAGATAAAGACACAGAAAGCCAGAGACTGATGAGTGGCAGGCAGCCAGTCAGGCACCCAGCATGGGACCAGTCCCCATCTCTTACTTTGTTGCTACCCCACAGAGCGTTCATATCTCATGATCAGTGCTGGGATATGTTTTCCCTCTCATTCCTGTCGACCTGAAGACCAAAGGGATCTTTGCAGGGCCAGTCTGACCAGGGCCCATGGAAGGTCAAAGTGCTCTGCACCACGGAGAGGCTGGCTAAGACCCATCAGAAGCCTCTGGGAGTACTGAGTCCTAGTCCTTTGCCCTCCCCGAGCCAGCTGAATGCCTCCAACCCTGGGGACAATCTGTGAGTGAGCAGCACATATCAGTAGCCCAAGGCCTGTGACAGTCAGGAAGGATGCCATCATGAGCACTCACTACCACACCTCACCGTGTCCCTACCACAGAGCATGCTGTGGCACGGGCTCTCTGCCTCGCTCCCTCCAACTTGGAGGCGACCGTGAGACTTCCTTTAACCAATGAAATGGGAGAAAAGCCTGGTGTCTCCCTCGGAAAGCTTCAGGAGTAGCATGCTGCCGGTGACAGCAGTTATTGCTTCCTGTCATGGCTGTCATAAAGCAACCTGTGCCCTCTGCCCACTGCTTGTAGGCACCAGAAATCCAGCCCTGGTAATTCAAGTGACTATAATTTGGAGCAACTTTTTGCTTGTAACCCAGGCTTGGCTGACTGACGTGCCCTGAATTTCCAATAGCACATTTCTTTCACAGATGTCAGGAATTACCTGGGAGTGTCACGGTGTTAATTTATACAGCCCCTCTCCCCACAGGACTTCTTAAACCCTTTACTATGCATTGAAAACCCCACACAGAAACGACACAATAGGCATAGTAGTCACCTGCATAGATCCCTGTGTTCTCACTCCTCCCCAGTACCAGCTTGAAACCACGTTCCTTGGAAAATCCTGGGGCAGTAATATTGTGATACACAGTGAATCTGCTGCTCCTGTAGAAGTAGGACTCAAGTTAGGAGTGGCACTTGTATCCTGGCACTTGTTTACATTGGGGTGGCCTGCGGCTGAGGCAGTGGACGCAGGGGAAGGGAGGTGAAGGTTGGCGTTGCGATTTTGTTTTTGTGTTGGGCTAGGCTTCATGGTCATCACTGATACTTCTAGTCAGGAACCCGGTATGTGTGTCCCCACATCCCCAGTGACCACAAAGTCTAAGATACGTAGAAAGGAATTCAAAGGATGGCCTGTGTGGCCCATATCTCCTGAAGAACTCATCGTTGACCTCCCTGCAGACCTCACAAAGCTCTGCTCAGCAGGGTCATACGGCCACTGGTGTCTTCAGACTGGTCCCGCCTCCTGAGGGCGCATCCGCTTGGTGGGACCTGGTCCTCATCTCTCTTGTACCCTTGCCCAGTCTCCACTTCCATCAGGAATCCTCCTTGAGCCCCAGGTTCAGTCATGCTCTTGGTGCAGCTGACATCATGGAATTGTCAAAAGAGCCACTGTGGGAAGCTGATTTGCATCTGTCTTGCAGCCCCAGCTTTCTCAGAACCTTCTAAGAGCATGTCTGTTCTCTGCTCAAGCTGTGGTTTGCCCGGGCCACTGTTAAGGGCCAGCATCCAGGGCACCATTGATACCAGAAGTTTCCTTCCTTGGTTTACAGACATCCGTGAGTCTGCTCACCTCAAGGGGACCCAAAACTACCTCAGAGCCACATGAATTGCAAATGCTCCTGAGGAAAACTCTGATACAGGAAGGTCTTTGGACAGGCCAGAGCAAGACGAAGAAGGGAGGAAATATGTTTGCATTTCCTGAATCACTTATTTACTTTACAGAAATGGCTGGCAGCTAGCCCCGGTGTGTTTACAGAGGGAACTGGACTGGTAAAGTTCAGGTTCATGTTTGGATTCAGGCCCGGCAAACTGAAGCTGAAGACGAGCCAGACATGGGCCAGCTGCCTACAGACCCTGTGTGTGCAGCCAGAGGGTGACCTGGTGGACTCCCACCCCCCGGGCACCTTACCATCCTACTTTCAGGGTGGGAGCCTGGAATCTGTCTCTGCCGTGAGATCTTTAAGCAGCCACTCCTACCTGATCACGTGTGCAGGGTGCCTCATCCATCCCAGAGTGACAAGTTTGTGACCTCACCTCCAATGACAGACAGGAGCCAGGAAGTGGCTTGGGTGCCGTGAAAACCAGGCCTTCCTACTGACAGTCCCAGGGAATCCTCCACTTAGCACTCGGAAGACTCTGGAATGTGAAGAAGTTAGGAGAAGGCTTGGCCCCAGCCTCAAGGAAGTCCACCCCACTCCTGGGAAAGCCAGAAGTGATACCTGACCCATCCTCAGAATCAGACTTTGGGGTCCAGGGTCTCTCCTGACACAGCAGAAGCTGAGCCGCACCTGCATGGGTGAGCAGGACCCCAAACTGCCCTTACTGGCACTGGCTACCTAGGTGTGGAATTCAAGGTTTGAAGAAGTCTGTTTCTTAGCTCTTGCTTCTAAATTCTGCTCCTGAATGTGCATCTGCAGTCAAGGGCAGAGGGTAAAACATGTTTTGTTTATTCCTGCGATTTTAATTCAGAAAGAGTGAAGAAAGAAAGCCTCCATCCTCACATTTGAACTGTCTGCTACCACAAGCCCCAAGAACAGCCACCATCTGTGTGCGGACCCAGCCTAGACGTGGCTCCCACGGCTGAGTGTGATGGGCCTTGGGCTGAGGGCCAGTGCAGGCCCGGGATTCGGTGCACTCTGGAGCTCTTCAAACCGGGCCCTGGTGGCCTCAGATCTCACTCCGACTTTCCCAGATGCTTAGCGCAGCTTTTTAAGAGCTCGGAGAGGAAAAGAGCCTGTGACCATTCCAGCCCGAATGGTGGCAGCCAGACGAAGAAACAGTGTTAAGGACAGGGCGCAGCCCCAAATTGCACTTTTAGTAAAACAAATAAAAAGCAGGACGAGATCAGCTGCTCACCAGGAACGGTCCTTCCTGCTGCAGGCCCCCCTCATGCAGAGAGGGAGTGGTCTCTCCGGACAGGAGAGAGCCATCTCCCTACCTAGGCCTTAATTGCAAATGATTTCATTAGCCAAGTCCTGATGTGCAAGACACTAATGAGAGGGAGGCTGGCAGCTCTAAAAATAGCCCACTCGGTCCTGTTTCTTGTGTCTTAAAGCTATACCCCCGGCCAGGCTCCCTTGAGCCCCGCTGTCAACTCTAACATCTTCCTCACCACCCCACGTGCAGTGCTCAGATGTGTGATCAGAGCCCTTGGTGGGGACAGCAGCCCAGCCCCTGGCTGCCAAGACGAGAAGAGGAGACACAGTGAGACGGAGTTGGTCTTGGAGCGCAAGACCATTCATTGCCCTCCAACCCTGCGGCCACGGCCTGGGCTGGCTGCTGCCACAGAGAGGGCGGCAGCGGAGCATCCGGCTCCAGGAGTGGGAGGGCTGTTCCAGCATCCAAGAGGTGCCCTGTGGCTTGTGCTCAGGAGCCCCCTACTAAACTGATGCCTGCTAAAAGAGAGGCCATATTTTTAAAGTATTTATTTCTTAGTGTGCTCATTTGCAATACAGAGTGACAGTCCTTCCCTGGGTCACGGTGGGGTGAATCAATGCCCCGAGTATGACACTCAGTCCCTCCCTGGCACATGAATGAACCATGGCAGTCGTCATCATGTTCTCTGCTTTGTTGCTATCCCTGCTGTTATGTCTGCCACAGGCTAGGGGGGACATGGAAGCCCGTGTTTGCTCAAGGTAGACGTAGCACTCACGTTTTCCACCACCAAGGAGTCAGACCTCGAGTGTCGTGCTCGATGGGGAGAATGTTATGCAGAGTGCACCCTGACACCAGCCGGGAGGCTCAGGACCCCTGAGAGCCTTTTTCTGTCCATAAGCATCAACACCAGGAAAGTTGGGAACATTTGTACCAGGAAAATGCTCACCTCTCCTGATCCCACAAAACCCACCGCGTTTGGCCTTGGCCAGACTGTGAACGAAGGTGCTGCCACTGTCCGTGGTGGGAGTGGGGGCTAAGATGCAAGCATGACCGGGCCACGCACTTGTGAATAGACAGCCTGTGTGTCTTCCGTCTCTAAAGCCCCTTGTGGCAAGAGCTATGGGAAAGAATAGAGAGGTAGGAAATGCTGCCGTGCCTGAAGGCACGCCATCGCCAGCTGGTGTGCTGACCTCTAGTTCCACCCCCGGGCTCGTCTCATGCGGACGGGCCCGGGTCTGTCAGGAACGACAGGAAGAGGGAGGCTTGTAGTGAGGACGGTGCCGAGCCAGGCACCCCAGCTGAGCACGGGCCCAGTGACTCACTGGCAGGTGGGCTCTGGAGGGCCAGCTAACTTCTCTGAGCTTCACTTTCTGCTTCTGGAACAACACGACCTTCTCTGTCAGTTGTACGGGTCTGGTGCAATGAACGGGCTCAAGGTGCCCAGCAGAACACTGAGTAGATGACTGCGTCAATAGTAAATGAATGAATAAGCGAACGTGTAAATAAATACTCACAAAATGTTAGTTTCTAATATGAAATTTTAAAAAAGACTTCCTTTCTGAGGAATCCTAAGTATTATGCATATTTTGCAAAATGTCAAACAGAGATCCCAATGTCAGTGAGAGTGTAAAAGTCATGGCAGGCCACTGCCCAGGGCCCTGGAAATCCCCACTTTCCACATATCCCCCAGCCAACACCCAGGGCCATTAAGATGGCGTCCCTATCACTGCCCTGCAAGAGGGGTATGGAGCCTCCTCCCTGAGGGATCAGGCCGTGTCCCAGGCCACTGCCAGGGAAAAACATTGGTGCCCAGCCACCCTTGCTAGTATGTGAGTTCTCTGGGTGCTTACACCAACATGTTTCTTTTTTGGTGGGGCAGGGCGAGGCATGGCACTTTGCAAGCTTCGAAGTCCTTGGCAGGTTGGCCTGTCTGAGGCTGTGTTGGTGTGGATAGGAGGATTTCATTAAAGACTTCTTCATTTAGGAGTCACTTCTCCACTCTAATGGGCCCTCAGTAGGGCTTACTAGTGAGGCACTCGGAGCTCAGCTCCCACCGCCACTCAGGAAGAGGGCTTTTGCATGAATACCGCCCTGTAGGAGGAATGCCCTTCCCGCCCACATTCTCCTGTCTCCCCAGTACACTTGCACTGTGTTTCTTTAAACAGAGGGCTGCTACCAAAACCAGAACGTAGAAAACCCCGCTCCTTCCTGGATTCAGAGCTGCTCTGAGACCCGGCGCGGCGCCACAGGGAGCTGCAAACAGGCTCCGCTCCAGCCCTTTGAAGAGCTGCTTCTGGCTCCTCAGAGACGCCGGTCTTCACATGGTGCCATAAATATTAAATAAAGACTGGGAGAGTTTATTAGTGCAATATTTTCTGGGGGGAGGGGTGCACCAGAGAGTGCAAGGAGCACATTTGCTGCTGCTTTGGCTGATTTCTCTTGGACAGAAAGAGCATCCTGGTTCTTACTTATCAGTGGGAGATCTAGAGTCAGTGACGGTGGCAGATTATGAAGCTGGATTCATTATGAAGAAAGCCCCGGAGGGAGAGCCATGTTCTCTGTTCCCTGCTCCAAATGATCGAGTATGAAAGAGGTCCTGGTGCTTTGCTGTACAGTAGGACTTCTCACGTTTTTGAGGCCCAATTTCCTCCAGAGAAGTCACCTAGTAGATAGTAAAGAACCAATTTTTAATAGACATTATTTTTTGAGTTTTAGATTAATGAAAAAACTGAACTGCTCCCTTCCATCACCCCCTGTGTCCTGCACACTCTCCCTGTCACTAACATCCTGCATTTTTGCATGCTGCAGTTGTTGACAGTTGACAAACACTGTTAGGTCGTGAGCGGCCCGGGTCTGCAGCTTGTATCAGTTGACTCTCAGTGTGGCACACTCTGTAGGTGTATTCAGCTGTGTAATAACGCAGTCCGCCATTACGGTAACATCCACAACAGTTCCTCTGCCCCAAGTGCCCTCTGAGCTCCCCCCATTCATCTTCACTCCCCCCAGCCCCTGAGAGCCACCTCTTTTCCACACTGTCTTGCCGGTTCTGCCTTCTCCAGAATGTCGCCTGGCTGGATTCACATAGCACAGCCTTCCCTGACTGCACCTGGCATTGTGCACTCAGGTCTGCCCCCTGCCATGTGTGGCCTGGTGGATCCCTGGCTACTCAGTTTTGAACCTAAGGGAATAGAATGCGTGTATGTGTCCCACGAGCCTTTCTCAAGCCCTTTCTATCCTGCAGCAGGTGCTGGAAGCCTAGGTGAAGGAGGCCGGCCCTGGGCCCATGCCCCTGCACCCGCAGATGGCAGGAGGAAGCAGAACATCCCCTCCACTGGGAACGCTCTTTCTTGGCCGCAGCTCCGCTTCCCACCTGGCTCTGCTCCAGGCTCCGCTCAAGTACTGGCCTGCTAGAGGGCCTGAGAGCCACAGAGAGCCACACAGCCTCCCTCTTTCTGCTCGGATTTACTTCTGTCCGCAAAAGTGACACCTCAGGATAAGGTGTCATCCGCTGTCAGTTTTCTGTGTCTGGCCTCCTCTGACAGAGAGTGAGCGTCCTGCGAAGGGGGCTCTGCCGTCTCCACCCTCGTCTCCATGCCTGTGATGATGCCCGACACCAGGCAGGCGCTCGGCGACTGCCTGTTACATGGGCGCTGTGAGGTAGGAGGTGGTGGAGGGAAGTGCATCCTCGGACCACAGATTCCCGGCTACAGCTTAGACTTTACTGCCCCTCCTTTTCTCCGATGTGTCTCCCACGTCCTGAGTTTTGCTTCGGAAGGTCGCCGAGCCTGCAGGTGTCACTCCACCAGGCCCCGGGAAGAGACCTTCTCTCCTGGTGGAAGGTAGACAAGGCTGGGAGGCCAGTGCACAAGCACAGTAGTATGTGGAGGAAATTCGGGCGTTGTTGTGAAGAGAAGTCGAGAGTGCTCAGCCCATTCGGGCTGCACTAGCTTGGCATAGTGCCGCCATCTACCAGCGGAGAGCGCCTCTCGGGAGTGAGGGATGAGCCCGTGGTACGTGGATGGAGGGTGCTACCAGTTAAGGTGGGGACAGCCTGGGTGGGTGAAGGGACCTCAACATTCTGACGTTATTTGTCCCACCTAACATGTCCTCTGAGAGACACAGGGCTGAACAGCCCCTCTGGGAGCGAGTGCATCCCACAAGGCTGTACACCCAAGCAACACAGAGCTGTGTGTTTGCTGCGCACCGTGAGTGCACATCTGACATCAGGCAGCCATCTGCATTGGCCCCTGCCGCCCCGCCCACCTTCATGGTTCAGGACTTGGCGCGGGCATCCTACTGGTAGCGGCAGCAAGCTGACCTGCACTTTGCTGAAATTGTGCTTTTCTAACCTGTTAAACATATGGCCACCTCAGGACTCTCTGCTGAGCAGCATGATGCCAGAAAAAAAGCAACTGGCCGTAGGCCTCAGTGCAGTCCCTGCCTGGCAGGCGCCTGCCTGGAGTCCAGTTATACCTGATGGTGTCTGCAGGTGGCCAGAGGCAGGCTGATGGCTCCCAGAGCCTGGTGGAGATATATTCCCCCCGTGCCTGACAAATGACAGACCTGGACTCTGTAGCCCATTCGAGAAAGAGCAAATGCTTCCACAGCTCAGCCCTGTGTCCACTCCACGGCGGATCCACGGTGTTGATCCCTGCCATCCTTGTGGCCAGATGGCTAGTGAGGGGCATATGCCGTGCATGTTTAAAATATAGACATAATACAGCCGAGGAGGACCTCCCAAGGGCCTTGGTGATACCTTGCACATTTCTAGAGTGTCGGGTAGCAGGAAGTGGCCCTCCCCACACCAGCCCCCACACCGTGGCACCCGGCCCACTGAAGTCACCTGCTCCTTAGTGTCACCACACACTGCCAAGTCTGAATGGTGTTGGTGATAAAGAGTGATAGACTCCCCCATGCCACTCGGCCTCTGGGACACCAGAGGTGTGAGCAGGGCTATGGGAGTTCTGGGGAGAGCAAGCAGCCCTGGAAAGAAACCCTGGAAGGCTCTTAGGAGGAGGTGACAGCTGCTGCGGTCTGAGGCAAGCACAGATGTGAAGGAACATTACACGGGGTTTGCACGAAAGGTGAGCCCCAGGGAGTCTGCCAGCCGCCAGGGCCACACTCAGGAAGGCCTGAGGGGCAGCTGTGCTGGTGAGCGCGGGATTCCGGGCCAGCACGGGAGACTAAGCGCTGCTTTCTGATTGAGAGTTCGGGGCCAGAGCCCTCCCCCTCCTGCCAGTTTATCCCATCAGGAGCAAGGACTGCCTGGGCTGCCATCAGGGCTGGCTGACCCTCAGGCAGGAAGCCGCCTGCAGCCCCTTCTCTCGCGGCACTCTGCCAGGGCTTGGGCCCAGCTGAACCTCGGACTCGGGGCTTTTGCTGGTGACTGCTTCTTGAATCTTGATTTCCACTCCAAGCCCAGTGCTCTCTTCCGCGGCGAAGAAAGCTCTTTGTGGGCATAGACTGCAGCGTGTGGTCTCCAGGGAGGGAGGCTGCAGCTCAGCACACCATTTCCTGGGCAGAGCGGATCCCTGGCAGGTGTGTCTCAGGGCCTTTGCACAGCTGTTCTCCATTCTGAGCTCTCTTCTGCCACTTTCCCCGTGGCTGCACCCTCCTTGTCACATGGGGAAGAATAGAAGCTGCCTCCCTGCTCCCCACTGCTTGCTGTCCTGGTCACCGTGATTTTGCTGGCACACCAGCGTCCTTGCACACTGTGAGCTCTGCAGCCGAGCCGGGTGCCTGACTCCTGCACCTGCAGTGATCCGGGAGCACAGGGCGGTGCGGGCAGGGGTCGGCGTGAAGGAGGGCGGGGCAAAGGTGGCAAGTCTGCTGGCAAGGGCCACCCATTCCCAGCACCATGCCAGCTACAAGCTCACCCCTGGCTTGTTTGAGCTTCTCAACTCACCTAACAAGAAAAATAATAAAAAGCCATTCCACAGCCACGGCACAGTCCCCCAGCCTGCCTGTCTTGGGGAGACACCGCCTGCTGCCCCATGAATGCCAGGCTGCACTGAGAGAAGTGAACCACCCGTGTGTCGCCCTCTCCCTGCTCCCCACGTGTGCCTCCCTGGCTCCATCCGGGCCACTAGCAATTAAAAATGATGAGGGTAAAGGGTTCAACCCAGCTGTCTCCTGATGAAGGCGCTGCCCCTTCTCTGCCAGTCTGGTGGCGCGTTTCCAGAAGTTTCTGATGGGCATCACTGCACCTGTTGGGGCTGTGCACCCACCGGGTGGGGGAGGGAAGAGGAGGTCATTTCTTTTTAATGAAAGTTGTCTGCACCGTCCCAGAAAAATGAAAGAAGTAGGTCTCAGCTGTGTGTCTAAGGGCCTGATGATGACGCTGTGCGTGGGAGGTGTCCGCGCAAGTGGTCCTCCCACCCAGGGGCTCCCCTCCGCCGCCTCAGGGCCAGAATGGAGGGTCTTGGCATAGAAGGCTCGCCGCAGCCACAGGACGCATAGAGGCACAACATTTGGGGGAAACACAAAGGTTCCGGCTGCTGCGTGCTGTGCGTTTTGGGGCATTCGTTAAATGGGTATTGAAAGTGCCCTGAATACTGGAAGGGGGAAGTGGCATTTGTGATGATGAGGCCCTGCACGCATGCGTCAGGGATTTGGTAAGGTCTGCAGAACCACTTGAATGATGAATGTGTGCGCTCACACGGTTTCTTTCCATGAACTGAGTTTCCTCGTGGCTCAGAAGCAGGCCGATGCCTCCGACCCGCTGGGAGGTCTGCCTGCCTGGAGTGCGTGCCCTCCCGGGAGCTCTGCAGTAGCAGCCGGCTCCGTGGCTGCAGGCTCTTGCACACGGCATACCTCTTGGTACTTCAGCATCCAGGACTGCAGAACCCGTTCCCGTCTCCCAGTGCGAACCACACCCCCCCACCAAGCCTCCTGCAGCTGGAGCCTGTGCCCCATGTAACTGCTCCTGTGGGCCAGCTGTGGCACTGGGCCCACCCCCGGGCCTCATACCCTCTGTCACGTCATAGCACCCTGCGCCTAGGTGTAGCTCTGAACGGGAAGCCGGGGAGGCTGCGGAGGAAGCCCCGGTCTTGTGCTAGTCTCGGGGGATGGGGATGGACCAGAGGACAGAGGCAGGGAGGCTGGCCGCTTGTGACTCACTCCCTTACGACTGCAGGTGCAGGTGGCTTCAGCCCTTCTCCCTGGTGTCCTAACAGCCACAAATTTGTGGCCTATACCAGAACCTTCTTTTTTTCCCCATTTGAGATAAAATTCACACAACATAAAATTCACGGCTTAAAGTGCAGCTCAGCGGCCCCGAGGCCGAGCAGCCACCACTGTCTAGTTCCGGACAGCCCCTCCCCAAAGGACCGCCGTGCCCAGCAGCAGTGCGCCCCATCTCTCCGCCGTGGCGGCAGCACCGCCCGCAGGGTCAGGGGAAGGCGTCTGGGTCGCCCCAGCTCACCGCAGCTGACCGGAAGGGTTGCCGAGGACTCCGGGACGCGTGAGCCTGAGGCTCCCAGGATGGCGCCCTCAGGGCTGGGCCCAGGGCTGGGGACCGCACGTCTCGTCCCCATAGCTGAACTGTCACGCCAGGACAGTAGACAAGTCACTCCGCGATAAGCCTCCTCCTGCGGTCCTTATAATTCCCCTCTCCCCTTTTGTCCTCTTTCTGCTGTCTCAGGCCGACGCGTCCACGAGCGAGCATGTTATGTGGGCATGACTGAGTCACACTCAGGACACAGATCACGTGCGTGGCTGGGAAGCGGCTCCAGAGGGGACCCCAGGCGTGACTTCCACTCTGGACAGGCGCCATCCCCCTGCTGCACAGTTCTCACAAGGCTTTGTCAGTGGCGGGTGTGGCCGGCTTCCGACCCTCGTGCCCCAGCACAGCGTCTCCCCGCTGCCTGGCGGTGCTCAGCAGGTGTCCCTCGGCTGCCTCTAGCTGTCCCCAGTTGCGGTTACCCCGGGTCAGCCATAGCCCAAAATATTACATGGAAAATGTCTGAAGGAAAATCTGTGTTTTAAATAACTTTTATTATAGTATACTGTTGTAATTGTTCTGTTTTACAACTGGTAAAATGCTGGCTTTGTTTTACTCTTATTTATTCCTTACTGAACCTAACTTTTAAATTAAATTGCATCACAGGTTCGTCTATATAGAAAGAACATAGTACGTGTAGGTTCAGTACTATCTGGCGGGGGTTTCGGCATCCTCAGAATGTCCTGGGGAATGTCCCCCTCTGTGAAGAAGGAGCCTCTGCACGGGCAGTCTCATTGGGTGGGACCTCCCTGTGACAGCCAAACTTCCGTCCTCCAGTTGCATCCACCCTGAGGCCCTGGAGTCCCCTCTTCCCCCTCCCCCCGCTCTGCTCCAGGACCTTTGCACATGCTGTCTGTGCTGCCTGGAATGTTCGCTGTGCCCAGGCCTTCATGAGAAGCTCTCATTCCTCCGTGGCAGAGAGGGCAGCCAGGTCTGTCTTCAAGAAGGCCCTCCCTTATGCGTAATCAAGCGTGGCCTGTGGCCAGAATGGTGACTTGGTTGGTAGCCACGGCACCCTGCACCTGCGCTTCACCTGGCTGTCACCGTTTGCTTTTGCTGACTTGTGGTGTCTATAAGTTAGTAGATGTTATGGTTCGGGTCTGCAGTGTCCCCTAAAAGCCTCACATGTTTGGATGTTACGGATTTTGTGTGCTGTTAGGGAGACTAACAGGAGGGAGGGAGTGGGTTGCCTGTGGCAGGTTACAGGCACATGGCCCAGAAGGGCATGAACTCTTGCCCAGCTGGTTGTGGAGGCCCCTGATTCTTCCCCTTGCAATGCCATGAGCAGCTGCTGTCGCCAGACACACCCTGCCATCGCCAGTCCCCTGGAAACGGACCGAGGCTTTCTGAAACTGTGAGCTAGCAGGAACTTTCTCCCTTCAGTTGTGGGTATCAGATATTCTGTCTCAGCAACAAAAAAGTAACTAAGACAATGGACAAATGAATGGTGCTGTTGCCCGTAAATCTGGTGCCCAGAGCCTCCTGGGTCCCAGGTCCAGGGCAGCAAACTGGCGTGAGCCGTGGGAGATGGAGAGGACACCGGGTCCTCCCAGGACAGAGGAGCTTCCTTCACAACTCCATCAACAGCGGGAACAGGCCCTGAGCCAGGCATCCCAGTCTGAGGTTGGCTGCCCACCAGCCCCTGCTGCCAGGAGAAGGATGGGGTCAGGGAAGCAGCCTGAACCCCCACTGCTGCGGGTGTTCTGGTGCTCACCCCTCCCAAGACGCCAGCCCCAGGTCTCTCCTCAGTGCTCATGTCTGCCTGGGATTAAAGGGCCACCCATCTTGTGCGAAAGGTTAGCTCTGAGTGCTCAGCCTCCTCCAGGGCTTGGTCACCTTGGGAGCCGCGGCACAGGGGCCGAGAGATGGAGCTTTCCTTGCCTGGCAGCTTCTCAGAAGGGAACAGAAGCTTTATTAAGTCTATCCTGTGCAAAGCGGGGGACGGGGGTGGGGGGAAGGGGAAAGGATGTCTAGAGCTTTAGATCCTATTACTCTACACTCTGCCCAGTGTAACCAAGGACAGAATCCCACTTGTCACCAGCCTGCTGCTCCTCAGGACTCCTCTGTGCCTACCCCAGGGTCCCTTAGCCTGGCCCCGGCCCTCCCGATGACCCCATAGCAGCCAGGAAGGGTCAGTAGTCCACACTTCCATTACCCCATAACTGCCCACCTGGTTTCCATCCCACTCCCAAGTCAATTTCCATGACGAGACACAAGCGTGAGAGTGCCCAGCAAGTGTGCCATGGGTGACCCTGTGTGACCTTGGCTAAGTGCCCTGCTCCCTCAGGCCTGTCTCACTACAGAGGCACATGTGAGTAAAGGCAGAGCTGGCCCTCTATGTCCTTGCCTTCTGCTGTTTGTACCCATTTTTTAGAAGTGAAGGCCAAAGCTGGAAGACAGATCATTGCTTTTCAAAGTCGCACAAACAGAAGGCTCTTCTCTAGGATTCATGCCCCAACCCCAAAGTTTCCTGCAGATGTTGGGGTGAGGCTTCTGCTGCATGCCCACTGCCAGAGCATATGTGCATACACACATATATACATGCATGTGCACACATAGTGCATGCTGGGGGGGCCCAGGACCCTGAGGACCAGCCAGTTTCTGCTATGCAGGTGGTTCAAATCAGAAGGCAGGTACTTACCCTCTTGGGGTCCTGACTGGGGCCCACTCACCCTGCTGCCCCCAGACCTGGGGCAGCAGGGGCTGTGGCCATATCCTTCAAGCAGACCAGCAAGGGCAGCTCCAACTGAGTGAGTCAATTTGATTCAGTTTCACTCCGGATTACTTCTGTCTCTTGTCAAGTTTGCCTAAAACTAATGGAAGCAATTACCAAACCTCAGAGAGACTCTTAACTGCAGGTGGCAATTGCAGGTCCCAGTGCCAAGCAGGCCACCGATGAGCGGGAGCCAGACAGGCTCCACCTCGTCCGCAGGTTGATTCTCTTCAGTGGCACGTCAACGGCTGTGACATCCACTGCCTACGCAGTTCCACACAGCTGCTTCCCACCCACCCGCACACTCATGGGTCCCTGAAGCCATGGGCTGGTACATGTTCCCCCGCCCTTCTCTTCAGAGTCAGCACCCCCAGGCCACGGCAAGGGGGGATGAGCATCCTTAGGAGCTGGGAAGCTGTGGCCTTGGTGATTCAGTGCAGACACCACCCAGAGTCCAGCTGGGAAGTTTCTGTGTGATGCCGCCAGCCTCCTGGAGAACCAGGCCTGTGGAGGCTCAGGGGTAACAGAAATCTGCAGGCACAGGTTTACATCTCGTGTTCTTCTCTGACTGCCTGCAAGTAGGTATGAACTGTCTCTGAGCCTTAGCTTCCTCTTCTGTGAGATGGAAGCCCCACTGCCTTGCTGCTGGAGCCTGGGCCAGCTGCACCTAGTAGGGTTCCCAGTGCAGGGCTGGTCCTCAGAAAATGGGGGAGGGCCCTGGGAAGTTCTCAACTTCACCCAGATCTACACTTAAGTCAGAGGAAGAATTTCCTGTGACATTTGTTGGTTTTATCAAACACTTTGTGGGAAGCGTTCCCTAGAGAATTCCAGAGGGTTTCAGTTTTCCCTGGAAGACTGAGAAAGAAATTTAAAAACCAAAAGCAAATCCATTAAAAGCAGTAGCTGAACATCATGATGTTGGGCCATTCCCTCCAAGCCTGGAAGCTGGTGGCAGAGTCACCTTGGGTGACTCTTTTCCATGGTGAAGAAGCCAACAAGCAAGGGAGGGTCATCGTGAGATGATTCTATTGAGCATAAAGCAAAAAGGAAACCCTATTTCTGCCCTAATGGGGAGTGGAAGGTCACCCTGTGCGGGGCACACCATGGGAATATGCCCTCAGGACTGAGGGGCACCGGCATGTGCTGACTCAGCCTACGGCAAATATGTGCATGTCCCTCCACTCCTGAAAGGTGTTTAACCTTTCAGGGGGAAGTTTAGGAAGGAAAGGGAAGGGGTAGAAAAGGAAGTAAAGATGCAAATTAGAGTGGCGGGCACTGGGACACATAAACAGCTCAGCAACCACAGAAGCCGGCCACAGAGTTGCCCCTGAGAGTCCCAGTAGCCAGAGGGAAGAGGGGAACCACCTGCTGGCAATTCACAGGAAAGTAGCTGTCACAAGGTATCTTGTCACCAAGCCCTGAGCTTTCTCGGTGATGGGGCAGGTCCGTGGCTGACCCGGACTGGCAGGCATTAGTTTGCAAGCCTCCACGAAGGCCTGGGAAGGCTGCATGGCGGGGCCCTCCCACACCCACAGGGGCCATTCATGCACAATGGTATGGCCAAGCTGCTCCTTGGGCTCCACCTTTCATTTCTGCCAGGTCCCTCTGTCACCTGCCAGGCCCTTGTTTTCTGTGTCCAGTGACACCCCACCACCACCGTGTCTAGTGTGTGCAGCTTAAATGCTGGAATTTCTTCTCAAGGCAGCATGGAAGCTTGCTGGAAATGTCACCAGAGCTCTGTGCCTGCTTTTAAAATTACAGTGCTGTTATTTAATCTCAAAGAAATGCAGACGTTTCCTCTGCTGTCCACGTCCAGTAGTTTTATTAGAAATTTGCTGTTCAAGAACAAAAAGCTTACTTCTGTATTTGGCACTAACCGCTTAGCAATCGTGAAACTGTCATTTTTATCTTTGGCAGTGACAATCAGGTGTCAGAAATGGTGGATCCACCCCCTTCGCGGTTGACTTCATTTTGTTTACCACGGGGGCAAACAGCGCTGTCATAGCAGTTTGGAATTTCCTTCCACTCAGCAAGCCACAGGCCAGCCTTCACCTTGATTGCCCGCCTCTACCAGAGGAACCCCTGTCCCCACAGCCCTGGAGTTCAAGTTGGACACTCGCATAACCACACAGCAAAAATGCCCAGTTTTACCACATTTAAAAACGTTTTTATATTAGGCCCACAAGTAGGAGGTGCCAGCAGCTGGGGAGACACACCACGTGAAGTGTTCGAGACAAGGGATCATATTCATTATTTATTATTTCAGCACAGGCAACAATAAAAGGTGAACACAGAGGGGGGAAACACTTTATCAGACATAACAGGGAGTAGCTTTTTTATTTTTTTAGAATAAATAGTAATTAAATCATGTAAGCTGTGACAGTAGAAGTGCTTAGAAAACCAATCCTCCCACCATAATTGCTTAGATACCCACATTTTTATAAATACTAGGTAACTTTATCCATCGCTTCTGTCAGCGGAATGTGACACTGGCTTCTGGTGCCTCATAATTCACCACGGTGTTCGTGGCAGTCGCACACACGCACAGTTGAGAAATGCACTAATGCGGCCCAAGTGAACTTGAAGCGGCAGAGATGTCTCTTTCTGCAGTGAATTTAAAGTAGCCGCGGTGTGGGAGACATCTGGAGGGGGCTGGCAATTTGGTTGCCTAATTAATGTTTCAGAAGCAAAGCAACATGTGGTCCCAGCAGTGTCGGTAGACCATCGCCTTGACTCGGTAACTAACAGAGAATGCATAGGGGTAGACCAGGCCTGCCCATCTTGCCTCTGCCCAGCCTAGTGAAGGTGGTTTGCATGTGTTGGATCTCTCTAAGTAAAGACCAGCTGAGCATTGTGGCCCATGCCTGTAATCTCAGCACTCTGAGAAGCTGAGGCAAGAAGATTGCAAATTCAAGCCCATCTGTGACCTGGCTTAGGAAAAAAACACAAACGGGCTGAGTTGTGGTTTAGAGCGAAGGTCCTAAGTTCAATCCTCAGGACCACTAGGGGGAAATAAAAAAGTGTGGTGGGAATGATTTTTCCAAGGGAGATGTATGCAAACATCTGTTCACCCAGGTAGGGTACAGGAGACCGGCCAAAGTAACAACTGCACTGAAGTCCAGGCAGTGAACCAGTCAGCTTAGGGGGTCACTTACAGGAGAAGGAGGGGTATCCAAAACTCAGCTGACCTGGGTTCGGCTCCCAGGGTTTATCTACCTCCAGGGAGTGATCTCCAAATACTAGCCTTTTCTGATTCCTTTGCTGAACTTAACCTTAAATGAAAAATACATCCATTAGGGTTTCCACAGGCAGGAAGGAGGTTTGCATTGGACAGAGTGGGGAGAGGAGAGGAGGTTTCTGGGTAGGGGCTGCTTAGGCTCAGCGGAATACACTCACAATCAGGAGGGAGAGATGTGTCTGTAGTGGTAGAGAGCAGCTGTGTGTAGACAACTGACTTTCCTTGAGGCTTTTTCCTTTTTGTTAACCTCCTTTTTCCGGAGCCTTTTGCAAATTCCCTGAAGGAGAGAGATAAAGCCCACTCTCTACTTGGAAGGCAGAGAAATCAATGAGATCATAACTTCCCTGATGCTCACTGGAGACCCCCGACCACTGTGGTTTGTTACCGCCCCTTGCCTTTCCCTCCTGACTGTCCCCTCCTTTCCTCTTACAGTTAAGTTCAGCAGCTGCTTGGGGACCACGGGGACACAGTATGAGACCAACAGCTTGGACTTCAAAGTCGGGGCAGATGGCACAGTCTTTGCCACACGGGAGCTGCGGATCCCATCCGAGCAGGTGGCCTTCACGGTGACTGCACGGGACCGTCAGACAGCTGAGCAGTGGGACGCAGTGGTGCGGCTGCTGGTGGCCCAGTCCTGGTCCTCACGCTCTGGACACAAGGTAAGTGAAAAGATCTGTGCCCAGCGTCAGCATGTCATACTTCACTGAAGGTCCCAGACAGAACCTCTGGAGCCACAGGTCCCCAAGGATGGGGGTCAGTAGCTCCATGACAGAGCTGGGCAGAGAAGGCCACCCACCAACGAAGACAGCCTTGGCATCTACATCGTCCTTCACAGAGAGCCCCGGGCAGCGTTCAAAGCCCATGCTTGGCCTAACAAACTTCTCATTCTGTTGGCATTCTTCATAGTTTTTGAATGAGGTTCTCATGATGCCACTTCAAACTGAACAACATAGATCCTGCAGCCTGTGTGTCTGAACAGTTTAGCCACCAGCCCCAGGGGTTTCTCGATGCCTAGAGACAAACCAGAGAGAGACGACAGGCAGGTAGGGTCCACTGGGGAAGCTGGGGCAAGGCTTGCTCAGAGGGGGCAGGGAGGGTCTGGAGAAATGGCACAGCAGGAGAGAGGCAGAGAGATGCAGGAGGCGGAGGATGGAGAGAGAGAAAGACAGAGAGAAGAAGAGATACGTAGCGGGGAGACAGAGGTGGGGGGAGGAAGGCGGAGGGGTGGGGAGAGAAGGAGAGAGACAGAGGGACAGAGAGGGGGAGAGAAGGGAGGGGAGCTTCACGTGGACACCAG
Source organism: Ctenodactylus gundi (assembly GCA_004027205.1). Lineage (NCBI taxonomy): Eukaryota > Metazoa > Chordata > Mammalia > Rodentia > Ctenodactylidae > Ctenodactylus > Ctenodactylus gundi. The sequence goes on along the minus strand of PVKB01003915.1, from coordinate 45,004 downwards.
CAGCCTGTGGCACCAAGCTTCTGTGTCCCCATCCCCACTGCACTTCCCTTTAGCCAACTGTGTGGCTGAGCGGGTGGGCAGAAGGTGTGACCTCGCTTCCCCTTGGTCATGACAGCTCTCTTGCCCTACACATCCTGTCCATCCCAGAGCACTCCTCAGCACCCTCCGTACGTCCCCCAACTCCTGACTGCTCGGTTTCTGTGTGTGATGATTGGAGAGCCAGCCAGATCCTGCCCGTCCTCTGCCTGATCTCACCTCGGGACACAGGGGCTTCCAGTTAACAGGGAGGCAGAGCCTCATGGGCCTGCTGTGGGAGACACTGAGAAAGGCGGAAGGGATCGGTGGGTGGAAAGCAGTTTACAGAGTCCGTCCGCCACCTGCGCAGGGCGGTTAGCATGAGCAAGCCCTGGGCTAGGCCGCCCTGGGCGGTGTGCGTGGAGATCCTTCAGAAGGAGCCACAGCATGAGAAGAGTGAAGCAAAGTGGAGCAGCTTCCTTGGTTTGGTTTGCCCAGAACCTGCCATGACTGAATGTGCCCTGTGAGCCTTTGAGAGGGAACCAGTCTGCACGTTTCCCCAAATCTAGCAGAACAGCTTGCGGGGCAGGTGGGCCTGGAGCGCACTAAGGGAAAACACCAACTCGTGTTCCGTCTTTCCTCTTGAATCAAGTAGAGATGGTTTCAGTTAGAGAAGAGAGTGGGGCTCAGAGGGAAAGTCTTCATGCCAGAGGTGAGCTGATCCCGCTGAAAGAATAGGGCGTGAGCGCCTTGCTGGGTGGGCCAGCCGGCATGCAGGCACATCTCCAGCTGCGCAGGCCCCCGCCATGAGCCCCCACGGACCCTGGAGGCTCTAAGACCAGCAGAGGCCATCTGAGTGATACTCACACCCACACCCTGGTCAGAGGTGAGGCGCTAGGCAGGACCTAGCAGCCTGGGGACATGTGCAGGTGGGGACCCATCCCTCCCATAGCTCAGGCGGAGTGCTGAGGGGCAGGCGCTCACACCCCTGCTCACACCCCTGCGGTGGTGAACCACACTGCCCGTGGGTCCCTGATTGCCGTGCAGAAATACTGCACCTTGTGAGCAGACAGCAGAGCTCCTTTCAGCCCTGAAGCCCTCAGATAAAAGGCACTAATTGAAAATATAATGACACCTTTTGTTAGGCATGTTAATGAAGCAATTTCTGATGCAATTAATCCCCTGATCATCCGTAAGGTGCAGACACTACTGGTGATTGCAATTAGAGAGTTTCCAGGATGGGTGCATCTCTACCCCCACATTAGGTAGGCCTTGTATACACCCCGCAGAGGAGCAGGTGACACAGAATTCACATCCCAGGCTTAGGGCACCTGATGAGCTTGTCACCCACATGGCCATGCAATGTGACCTCTACAGGCAGTGGCATTCTCTGCACCCACCTGATCCAACCCTACTCCATTGACTTTCACACCCCTCTGTTGACTGGTCCGTTCCTGAGTTTCTAGGACCCACCTAAGTGGCGTTAGCTCAGCTAATCTTCACCTACCCTTGCAAGTAGTGGTTACGGTTGTCACATATCACCGTTGACAAAGCCGTGTTCTCACAGCCCTTTGTTGTGAGGGAAAGTTGATACTCTAGAGAATAATGAAAAGTGACTTTCTAGGTGCAGCTGAGCCCAACAGAGCAGAGAAGTTTAGCCACCCGAGTGACAGATCTACATCAAGGCTTCTCCAGCTTCCTAGTGGAATGCTGCGTAACAATGTGCACAGTCACTCCAAGGTGGTCTGCCCCAGACCGTTGGATAGTGATGCTGGCTCCATCCTACCCCAGGGTACTGAGAACGCTCTGAGTTTCTGTGAAGTAAGGAAGTCAAAGAGAGGGCCTGGAGGATTGCACAGTGGCTAAAGCATGTGCCTTGCAAGAGCAAGTCCCTGCGTTTGATTCCTCAGCACCATGTAAAAGCAGGGTATGATGGCACAAGCCTATAATACCAGCACTCAGGAAGCTGAAGCAAGAGAACTGCTGTGAGTCCAAGGCCAGCCTGGGCCACACAGTGAGTTCGGGACCAACCTGGGCTACAGAGGAGGGTGCTGTCTCAAATAAAATAAAATAGGAAATCAAAGAAAATACCTCACACTGCTGCCATGGCACATCCCAGCCCTCACAGTCCTGTGCTCATCAAAGCCATGACCCTCACCAGGGGACAGGGAGTGAGGAAGGTCTGTTTTGGGACCTGGAAGACAGACACATTGTGGGACTCTGAGTTTTGCAATGGACATGCCTTCAAATGATGTCATTCTTTATGAGTGAGTTAAGGTGATGCCCAGTTTCTGGCATCCCTTTCTGCCTGCCAGAGCAAGTATAAATGCTCTCCAAGGGACTATACTAGTCTCCAATTACACCCGTATTCCTTTGTACACAATGTCTAGCACTCAACTGAAAATGACTGGGCACTTGAAGTAGAAGGCAGCAGAAGTGAAAATAAGGAGAAATGGCAGATGGGAAGGAAAGATTCCTCCCAGGGAATACAAGCGGTGGAGTTACCACACTGAAATGTTACGATAACTGTGCTTATTACGGTTAATCAAATTAAATGGGAGATTCTGATAGAGAATTCAAACATATAAAAAGGAACGAATTGGGTGATAAGAAAATGAAAATGTAACAAATTAAGAGTTAAATGGGTAAATATACCGGCAGATTAAACATAATTGCAAAGGGAATTGTTGAAGCAGGGGAATGAAGAAATTTTCAGGTTTAAGCACAAAGGGGTCTAACCCCTGTATATTTGAAATATAGGGTGGGGAGTGTAGCAGCAGTAATGTTTGAAAAGATAATTGCAGTAATTTTTCCAAAGGTGAAAACAGATATCCAGGTACGGATTCAGGAAGGCCTAAAGCTCTAAGCAGAATAGGTATAAGTAAAATTTTACTTTGGGCATTTTGAAAGTCAGAAGTCAAACAGAAAATCCTGAAAGCATCTGGAGAAGAAACAAAAGTTCCTTTGAAGTGATGACAGACTGAGGCCTGGCTCCTTCCAGGAACAGTGGAGGCTATGGGCAGTGGAATGGCATTTTTAAAATGCTAAAGAAAACAGGATTCCATTAATCACTAAAACTATCTTTTAAGAAATAGGGCTGCATGTTTCAAAAGTGAAAAACAAAAGCTGTGCAAAGCTGTCGTAAGTTGTGATCTTTAAGTCAAAAGATAAGCTGAGGTGAAACATGAGAAAGGGAGGAAAGAATGAAGAATTGTGAAAGGCTAAGGAAACAGCAGTTGGCGTGCATCCCAGCAGTGTGGTGCGGCTGCCTGGGGTGTGAGTTCGAAGGTGGAAGTAAGGGCACGGCAAGTTTGCGTACTCTGGGAAGGGGTAACTGGAGTCACAGAGATCGAGATGTGTTGTTTTGGAAGGGACAAGAGCAGTGAAGTAACACCAACTTTACGTCTCTCATCCGAAATGCTTTGAATCAAGTATGTTTCAAAACCTCATATTTTTCAGGTTTTAGGATATTTGCATATTTAAGATGATATATCTTGGGAATAGAACCCATGGCCAAACATGAAATTCATTTCTGTTTCTTATACACCTTATACACATAGCCTAAAGGTGATTTTTTGGAATGTTTTTCACCTCAGCCCAACATAACACATGAAGTCAGGTATGGAGTTTTCCATTATGGCTTTATATTGGCATTCAAAGAGTTTCAGATTTGGGGGGCTTTCAGATTTTATGTTTTTGAATGAGGTTAGTCAACCCGTATTATATTTGGATAAGACAAAGGTACTTATAAGGTCTAAAAAAAAAATCACCAAAAGTCTTATACCATTGTATAAGATAATAAAGTAGAAAAATAGGATTAAAAAATGATTAACCAGAAAATGCAAAACAAGAGAAAAAAAACAGAATGGACAGTGTCTTAGTTACTTTCTCATTGCTGTGACTCAGTACCCAACATCCACAACTTAGGGAGGAAAAATTTATTGTAGCTTACAGTTTCAAAAGGTCATAGTCCATTTACAAGACGGAGGCTGGAAAATGGTGGAATCACATGGTGGGCACAGCTAGAGCTATGGTTTCCCGGGAGACAGACATCCTCACAGGATGGTGGCACAGAGAAACTAGGAAGAAGGGTAGACCAGCCCATGCCTCTTCAGGCCAAGCCCCAAGCACCTGCCCCTTCCAGCCAGGCCCCACCTCCCAACCCTACACAGTATCTGTAGAAACGTGAGGCTTTTGGGGGACACTTCAGATCCAGCTACAACAGACAGGCTATAGATTTCTCTTTGAACAGGGTGGGAGATTTACAAACCATTAGCAAATTAAAAAGAAAATATAATTAGATAAAACATGATGACAAATCCAATAAGGAAAAAATCCAACATATAAATTTGTTAAAGTTAAACCCAAAAAGTGTCAGAACAGAGAAAGATTGGTAATAAAACCACAGAAAAAAAAAAAATCCTATGCAAATACCAAAGGGAAAAAAGCAGACTGGTGGCCCTGTTGCCATCAGGTGAGCAGAACTGAAAAAAGCATCTGGTGTGAAGAGCGATACCTCCAAACACAGAAAAGGCCATTGCACCCAAAAACGCAAAGACAGGAGTCCTGAATTTGTGTGCCCTTATGTGACTTCAAAATATTCACGTCAAAACTGACGCAAGTGAAAGGAGAGGTGTACAAGCTAGTGTTCAGTCACTGGGGACTTTTCACGAGCACCTGTCCACATAGTAGTAGAACAAGCTGTAGAACCGCAGCAGAAGTAGAGCAAGCAGACAGCATATCAGCAGGGAAATAGAAGATGAGACAAGCACGTCACAGTAATTCTGACCTCGTGGAGACCGAAGCCAACCACTGCCAAGCACACCCTGTTCTCAAAAATTATCCAAGCAGTTTCCACTCAAAGATTTAAAATTGAAACACAGTTTCTTACCTCAGAGCAATTACGCTAGGAATCAATAACAAAGAATCTAACTAGAAAGTCCCCGTAGACTTGGCGGCTAATATAACCCTTGAGTAGAAAAGAAACTAGAAAATATTTTGAACTCAGTAATGAAACTAGTGGGATGTAGCTAAAGTCATGTGCAGGAAGAAATTATTTTTCTTAAATGCATGTATGAGAGGGCAAGGAAGAGAGATCTAAGCATTCATCTCAAGAAATCAAATTCAAAGACTTAAAAATGGAGAGATCATTTGGAGGCTGAGGCAGGAGGATTGATTGCTGTGAGTTCAAGACTAGCCTGGGCTACAGTAGTGAGTTCAAGATAGCCAAGGCTACAAAGCAAGACCCTATAACAAAAAAAAAGGAAAATCCATGCTTGAAAGGCTTATGGTTATACTGATATTAATTTTATGTGAAGATCTTTACAGTCAGTACAATCCCAGTAAAAATCTCAGCAGATATTTTGTTTGTTTACAGACAACTAAGGAACTAACGTTAAAACACTGAATGAAAGTCCAGAGAACCAAGAATAGCAGTGCTCGTCCAACCATGGAAACACACCTGTAAGAACAGCAGGGTCCTCAGTCTCAGCACTGTCAACACACGGGGAAGAGTTCTTTTTGGAGGAGGTCGGGGTGGCCCGCACACTGTAGGATGGTTAGCAGCACCCCCGGCCTCCATTAAATGGCAGGCATACCCACAGCTCTCTCTGGTCACCGACAGTCAAGACCACTTAGAGCAGTGATCTCCTGGAGCCTTTTTGACTCCAGGGACCAGTTTAGTTGAAGACCATTCTCTGCCACAAGGACTGGTGGAGGATGGTGCTTGTCGTGGCTAGCTTGTTGGAGGAGAGTAGTTTTGAGGTCGGTAGGGGCAGAGAAAGTTGTGGGGACAGAGAAGACTTGAGGGAATTTTGGGGAGAGGGCATTATTGTTCTGAAGTGATTTCCTTAGCTCATTTGTACACTTTTCTGCATATAGCTTTATGTTCACAATTTTAAAATGTTTGGACAAAAGATATGCCGAGAGCTTGCTGTCCAGTCTTGGAGAAGGTGGTGAGTTCAAGTGGGGGACACAGTATAGTGAGCTGGAGCTGTGCTGCCGAAGGTTCTAAAGAACCTGCAAATCAAAGTCTACTAAGTACTGAAGTCCAAGGAAGCGCTTATCAAAAGGAGTCTTGCAGCAAATCCCCCAAGGACCATTGCCCAGGGACCCCCTAACTTTCCATTTCTGTACATTTCATTTCTCTTACGTTTGACGCTGCTGCATATGCAGCCTCCACATCCGTTATTTTAGCGACTCTCTGTGGAGCTGAGGAAACTGACAGCTTTACAGTTAGATGAACCATAAAAATTTGGCAACTTCTCTCCCTTCTCCCTTGCCCTCTCCTAGCAGCTATTAAAGGCAGTCTTTCTGTGGGTAATACAAGCCGTGTTAGAATCTGGAAGAAGGTTTTTTGTGCAGTCTTGCAGGAAAGCTGATAGCAATTCAATTAGAAAATGCAAATGAGGTCACATATTTCCCACCGGAGCTCTGAGTCGCCCCTGAGGAATCCAAGCGACATTCGGCCTCACAGTAAATACCGAAGATGAAGTTTCCCTCGCAGTTGTCATCGGCCCAGCTGGTATAGCGCTGGAATGTGGCAATGGGGCCTGTGGGTATAGTTTGCAAAAAACACTGTTGTTTATGAAACTAATATTGGGCCTTACAACACGTCAGCATTTACGAAGGATAAACTCAGCCAGGCAATATCCCATAGTCAGACAGGCCCAGACACAGGCATATCTTCTTTTCTAGGGTCTCCAACCTCACTAGCTGGGTGGGCTGACCTGTGATCCCCAAAATACAGAGATTGATGTGCTAATCTCTGGACTTTGGAAGATAACCATGATTGACAGCAGTGTTTTGCGGATGTAGTTAGTTGAAAGAAAGCCATCAAAGTGGTTCCAATATGACCAGTGACCTGTGGTGCAGGGAACACTGAACACATGCATGCAAAGGGATAATGCCTTGGGAAGATAAAGGCAGGTATTGGAACTGGGAATCCTAAAAATCACCAGCAGTCACCAGGAGGTGAGAGTTCTGCAGCAGATGCTTCCTCAGCATCAGAAGAAGCCAGGTCCGCCATCACCTTGGTCTTACGCTCTGGACTCCAGATCTAAAAGAGCATGTTAATCCCCACACTTAGAACTGATCTACGTCATGTGCTGTAGGACATTATTCCAAGGGGTGGCCCCTTATTCCATACCCAGGACCCATCATCCCATCCACCTGTCCCTCTCCCCATCCTGTGGCCCATCACCCCATCTCCATGGTCCATCATCCCATCCCCTTGATCATTTGTTCATCCCTGCGGCCCTCCACTCCATTCCCAGGATCCATTGTCCCATCCTCTGCTCATCTCCTTGTCTCCACGGCCTCCCACCCCATCTCCGTGGCACATCGTTCCACCCTCTGTCCCATGATCCATTACCCCCATTCCTGTGGCCTATTACTCTATCCTCTTGGCAGTCATCCCATCCCCTTGTTCACCTTCCTATCCCTATCATCCAGTCCCCATGGTATATCACTCCTTTCCCCGTTTCTGTCCCCCGACCCCTATGCCCATCCACCCATTTCCATAATCCATCACTATATCCCTATGACCTGTCACTTCGTCTCTCTGGTTCATCATCATCCCATCCCTGTGACCTATCACCTCCCATTTTTGTTAATGATGTATGATGGGGTTTTACTCCATCCTATAAGTCACCTAGTTCATTTTTGATACAAGTCACTAGGTTGCCTATAAAGACAACAAAAGGAGAGGCCTTTTTAAAAATCAGCTCCTGCCATTCACAGGGACACAAGGCCTTGTGCGTAAGTGTAGTCATTGTGAGTGAGATTGACCTGAGTCCCTGGCAGCCTCCCTACCTCTTGCTGCTGGCACTCTTGTGTCAGAGTCTGGACAGCCAGGGGCTTGGGGATGTTAACTGAAGGGGCCTCAAAGCACCTGAGTAGTAAAGACATGGTCACCAGGGACTTTCCAAGTGAAATGTTAGTGCAAGACCCATGTCTTGCCACCAAAAACAGCTAGAAGGCCATTAGGCAATGGCCTATATCAAGAAGCTCATGTCTCAGAACAATATCAAGGTTGCTTCCATCCTTTTCCAAAAGATAACTCTCAATAACACTGAAAAACAACAATTTTAGAAAAACAAATGCTGAGAGTACCACAACAAACTTGTGGCAACCTGCCCACTGCCCTAGTTTCTTTTTGAAGATGAGTATCTATCTTAATGGTTCTAAGAACCTCCACACTGCTCACTACCTAGTGAGTTCAGACCACAGTGCTGACTAGAAGACTTTGCAGACCCTATATTGACAGCCCTGGGACTGCACAGCCCATTTTGGTGACAAATTTTCACACATATATCTCTGTGTCAAACACTAACACATGTTGCTGGGCAGTCTCATGGGGGAGAATGTTGTTCTTTGTTCCAGAGCTGAGGTCAAGGTCAAGGTGGAGCACCTGTCAGCACCTTAAGGCCTCATGTAGGCCTCATGGTAGCCCTAGCCACAGGCTTTCAATATCCGGTCTCTGCAGTGTCCAGAGCTCCCCAGCGCAATAGCAGCTTTAGCTTAAAGGCCTGAGTGATTGCTGCACGTGGTGTAGATTCACGAATCCTCATCTCTTATCTGCAGGGGTGACCCAGATCCCAGACTGCAAGCTCCTCAATCACTGGTCAGAGAGTGGTCCAGCTGCCACAGGCATTAGAGCAGAAGCAGGGCAGTGCTGAGAGAATCCATCCTAGATCTGCCCCATTCCTTGTCCTGCCTGCAAGCTTTCAGGTCCATCTACAAAGTGAGGACAGTGAGTCATTCTAAGAACATGACAAGGAATGGCGTTCCACATGCAGTGATGTGGCAGTGGACCTCAGCTGACACCCACAGCTCTGTAACTGGGCCAGGAGCCCTGAGCCTTGGCCTCTAGTGGGCAGGTGAGTTGAGATCAGCCACTGTAGGTGGAACAGAGCTGTGAGTCACGAAGGGCGTGCAGACCTGCACTGGTGGATGCCCGTGTTCACGCACCCTCCAGTATCTCTTGCTTCTGCACCATCAAGTTCCATTCAAGCTTTTAGCTCTTGCTTGGGGATGGTGTGTGTGCAAGTGTCTGCATGTGTATGTGTGCATATGTACATAAACATATTTTACTCATGCATGTATGAGTACATGCATCCACAGGACATTGGGAGCTTGTGAAGAGACTCCCAGGAAGAAAGGTGAGAAGCTCACAGCTGCCCTCCCACAGGCAGTTAAAGTTAAAGAATCAAACCAAGATTTCTCAGAACCACACATTTCTCTGTGCAGCTATATGATAGACAGTTTAACATAAAATCCTCCATGTTTTGGAAGGCTTTTTTGGTAACATGGTAATGAAGTTTTTAGTCACAAAGAGATTCCTACCAAGAACAGGCATCTGAGAGCCCAGGACCCCCAGACTTAGGCGTGTTCTCAGGCATGTGATGCAGCCAGAGCCGTCCCTAGAGGGGCCTGGCGTCACACAGTGATGCATCCCATGATCCTGCACTTCCTGCACAGCTCAGAGGAGATTCAGCCGAGTGCCTCTGTATCATGGCTCTCCCACACACCTCTCCCTCACCCACAGCATAGCCGCCCAGAGCGCAGCGCTGACACAGGGACCATTTCTCTCACAAACCAACACCAGCATGAACGACCCATTCAGTTCTACCTCTGATAGCTCCAGGAAAGAGTGATAAATTTTTCTTCAAGGTGCTCATTTAATTTTTTTCCAGTGAATTTTTTTTTATTGTTCAATAAACTGGAGGGCAGTTTCCTAACTGCACATAATTTTCTTAATTCTCTGGAGCAAGTCATTCTCATGCACGGCTTTTGGTGACATCTCTGGTCAAGCGCTTCTAGCACTGAGGGGGTGGAAGCCAGGGATGCTGTGTCATGCCCACAGTGCCCAGGACGGCCCAGCCTCAGTGCTGCTGAGGTTGAAAAGCCTGGCCTACAGGCAGGGGGACCCGTCTCCAAAGCCGGGGTCCTTGGAGTTCTGGGGAGATGAAATAATTCTGCAGCCTCCTTGCCCACATTTTCTGGGATGAGTGATGTCTGAGCACACCTGCTCCCTGCTGGCTGCACCTTCTTGTCAGTTGGGGTCTTTGTGTTTTTGAGGAGACGGGTCTAAAGGGGTAGGTGGCTCTGAGACACTCATCTCAGTCTGTGGTGCTAAATAGAAATGACACAAAACCCTCAGACAAGATGGCAGCCGATTACAGGACGTTGCCTGAAAAATCATCTCTACACTACTTCCCCTTCCGACTCCAAAGGCAGTGCTCCTCTTCACAAACAGGCACGGGGAGTTGGAGGCAGGTCAGCAGTGGACCGCGTGGCGTGCTGCCTCGGTGTTAACTGCATGAAGAGCAGGAGCCATAAGAGGCCCGATTCAGGAGCTCCAACCCACTACTCCAGGCAGTCTGTGAGAGTCCTCAGACATCTCAGGGACTGTTTCCCCAAATGCAGGAGACAGCCCACCAGTTCTCACAGCTCTTCATTGTCAGGAGTGAGAGCCATCGGAGGTGGGACAGAGGATGATGCGTCCATCACTGCCCTGGAGCACAGTAGGCAGCTTACAGGAAGCATTCGAGCCAAGACTTTCCTCCCAAAAAGAAACAGTGACGAGATAATCACCCTGTTTGTGCAGGAAACCTTTCTGTGTATTTTTCTCTGTGGGAATCTCAAAAGCTTTCATTCTTGTAAGAGATCAGAAGTAAGAAACAGGGTCAGACTTGGGGGTAGGGACAGCCCTCATGTCACCATAGTGTTGTGGGTATGGGGAAAAGTTCCCTTCGCACCTTCTCGGAGGCACACACATGCAAAGGTTTCGAGTGCCTAGTGTGTTCTGTTTGTTAAGGAATATGGCTATCTTTCTGTTGTTTATTTTGTATTTGTTGAATATCATTTTGTTCTGTCCATCCTTGGCTACCATGGAAACCAGCTAAAAGGCTGCAAACAGTGCCCTAGCTAAATGCTTTAAATATACATGTTTACCAGCACGCAAAATGTACTCTTTTCCAAGGCATATTAAAAAGGAAATCGGAGGTAAAGGAATGGACTACCTGTGTAGATCTTAGTGCCCCTCTTTTTTCAAAAAGAAATCTAATTATCTTTAGTTAAAATCAGTACCAGATTTGACACTGGGGGGAGCAGGGAGCCCACATTGTTTCTCTCACTGAAATGTGTTTAACCCAGAGCTCTGAAGAAACAGTGAAAACTGGAAGCTGGTGAGGTAGAAAAATAGAAGGGAGCTGTAAATAGCATTGATATTTGGGAAATACGTTTCATCTTCCCCTGTTCCGATGTAAGTTGTAGTCATTCACAGTGCAGAAATGGCATATCATTCTCTAAATGTTTTATTCTGACAGTAGATCCCTAGTCAGTCAATAACCTAGGAGTGCTAAGTTCTGATAACACGGTTATTTGTATGGCCGGGATTAGTCACATATTTACTCAAATGTTAAAGCCATCCAGGCCGTCAGAACTGGAAATAACTCTGAGAATGTGCCAATGGCTCTGTGGCCACTCTGATTCACAAGAAGCCACAGGTGCCCAGGGAGCCAGAGTTTGGATGGTACCAGAGGAAGGTGGGGTGAGAGGAGAGAGGTGCCAGCTGGGTGTTAGTTACTGCTGGAAACAGTGAGACACAGGGGTGGTTTTATTTGTGGATAATGGACAAAAGATACTGTGACCTCTTCCGTGCTATAGGAGTCATCCCGGGCTTCAGAGCCCCAGAGAATGTCCCACCCTGGACATGCTGTTCTGCCTGCCTCCACAGAGAGAGTGCTTTCCCATCTGCATGAAGCTCACATGTGTGTAAGATCCTTGGGATGCCCCATCACCCAGCCGAGCAGAATTTCCTACACTAAAGGTTCGTACCTAAGGAACTGCCATGTGTTGCGGTGAATGTGAGCTGGAAGTGAGCGTGGCTCTGTGGGGGGATCTTCCTGTCAGGTGGGATTACTCCCTGTTTCACAGCTGACAAGCCCTCTGATAAATACCAGAGGATATCTTGTGAGCTGCTCTAGCAGCTTCTCCAAGACCTATCCCATGTCCTTTGCCACTGTTGAGCCACAGAAGGAAAAGCAAGATCTTTAGGTTAAGAGCTCTTACCTTTGACTTGACCACCAGTTACCAGTGTCTTAGCACAAAAAGAAATTTTCTCTGGTCTCCATTCTCCCAGGGCAACTAGGTTTCCCAGTCAACACTGAAGCCGTGGGGAGCACCTGCTGCTTTCTCACTGTGTTTCTACCTCTGGAGACATTGGACACCTCTGTCTCTCTGCCCTCACAAGGAGAATAAGGGAACTCTGCCTCTGTCTCGGGCAGATCTCACAAGAGTGTATTTAGGGAAAGAAGACTGAATCCCCACTTTGAGGCTCTCACAAAATACTTGTTTCTTCACTTTCTTGGTGAAGCAGCTTTCCATGCACTTTGTCTTGACTGAGAGGCCAGGAAAGCAGGGGAAACTGGGGATAGAAAAAAAAAATTCCCTCTCTGTCTCCAGCCCACCATTCTGTTATACTGAGCCAAACAAGCAGCTTTTATTATCTGTTTATGCAAATTGGAGCAGCAGGCTCCTATGTCCAGGGAAGCCGAGTCTCAGCATTATAGGTTCACAGGGCTGCACTGCCAATCAGAGGAATTAGATTGCATGGAAGACCTTCCCCAAGGGTCACTTTCTCAAGTAATGAGAGCTGACGATTGCATCTCACCAGGTGAGGCGGGGACATGAGATGCCTTGACCAAGAGGAGACTGGTCACAGCAGCATCACAGTGCCTAGTTGGCATGGCCCACAGAGAATGATTTGAAAAATCCCATAAATTGCTTTTATTGAATCACGTGGACTTGTATCCATGCTACTTTCTCAAAATTGGGGAGAATTTAAGGTGCTAAGTGTTCAAAGCCACCCAGACTTCAACTGAGAGGAGACATTTGAGGACACCATGGTTGTCACCTGTATCCCTGACTCAGGGTTGGAGCCGCCCAGCCCTCCTTGGAAAAACACTGTGGATCAGGCACCTTAGAATTCTGAAGCAATTTCCATGTTCTATGATGTCCTGGGGGTAGCAACTCCTGCCCAGGGATAGTGAGATGCTTGCTTTCTCTCTGCAAAATAAATCATCTGGGTGGCACATCTACGACCTGCACCCAGGCATCCTAGGCCTGGATTCTTGTGTTGCTGGCTTTGTGGCCATGGGGATGGATCGGATCGTTCTCTCCCGGGCTCTATTCAAGGTCTTCTCAACATCCCACTGCCAGTGGAAAGTGCTGGCTTGCCTCTCCATAGCACTTGGTGCATGTACGTGGTCCCGAATGCCCAGGGAATGTGTGTCCTCCTGCAGAACCCAGACCTCATGTGCCCCCTTGCAGGATGCTTGTTGCATCAGGTCCCGAAAGTCTGAGCGGGGACCCATCATCTGCATTTCTATCTACCTGTAAACCAAATCATGCTCACCTCAAACCAAGATGGCACAGAAGGCCATGCCCATATCTGTGACAGATGCTTAGAGTTCCTTATGCAAGGCAGACTCTCAATTGCTTGCACTCTCCTGTGCAGCCTGGCCTAAGTGTTCTGTGAGTCTAAGGTTCTGTAAGCCTGACTCAGGATCCAGGGTTTCTACCTGACTCAGACAGATGAATGGGCTAGATAATAGAAAAAGCTGATAAATTGTAACTTTTTACATGTCGATTGGGAGTGCATATGATTATACTCTTCTCCTGACACTTTTTTTCCTTTTTCAAAAAAAAAAGTTGGTAATTTAAAACCTGCCCCAGGTCATTTTTGCATTATTCATCTCACTTGCGAGTGATGGTGGCAGGGAATGACCCAGCTTCTTGCTGAGGCCGAGCGGCCCCTAGAGACCTCACCTGGAAGTCACGGTCAATTACACTCATCGTGGTCATGCACAGGGAACAATTCTCCCTTACAAAAGGCCCAGCGCTGAAGGAGTGAGGACAGAGCTGCTGGAGCTAACGGACACAAAATGACAGGCTGAAGGAAGGGCCAGAGCACACCCCCGTGGGGATGTGGGTGCAGGCGCCGGATGCCTGAGGGGACACCGCTAACTTCTTCATTCAACATGCAGCTTGCCCTTGAGTTTGGAGCCTTGGCCTTCCTACAGAAATGGAAGACTGTCATTGTTTCTGTGCCTTTCTTTTGTCCCCTTAAATTCACTTAGCTCTTACTTCTCCCCTAGAAATAGCAAATTATGTGTTCTTAAGCATGAAAACTGTGTCAATTTATTCCTGGAAAAAGAAGATTCCTGCATTTGAGATGGGTCTGGAAAACTTGCCAAGAGCAATCCACCAGGACCAGAGATAAGTTGATCTGGAAGGATTATAAGAGTACCAATCTTGGCATTCCTAGGCCCCCGTGTACCATGAGAGAATGAGAACACACATTCCACAAAAGGGGTCCCTGCTTACGCAGCCGACTCAAGCATAGTATGTCATTCTGTCGTTAAGAAGCTGATATCCATTTGGGCAAGTTGGAAAGTAGAGCATCTGCCCAGCCATACAACCAATGCTAGGACCTTTCCCTTCCTGCCCAAGTCACTGTCTTGCAGCAGGATCTGCCGAATGCATTTGAGGCTAAGCACAATTGATTAAGACTCAGTGGAGAGAGGCGCTCTGAAACAGGAAATGCTTTGTAAATGAAATCTGATTAAGAAACAGACAGATTTAGGGCTTCATGAATATGACAGTTTGGTCTCTGAGTAGTTTCTGACTTAGAGACACTTGGCCCATACACATGGAACCTACCCCCCATCCACTGTCTCTGTAGAGAAAAGACTTGGTCAGTCTGTAGCCAGGAGACAAGTGCATGTGGTGGGCAGGTGCCGTGGCCCTGGGACCTGAGCCCCTAGATGATCAACTCACCTGCCAGCTGCTGCTCACCTGCCATCTTAGCAGGAGTCCCATGCAGACTCATCTGAGCAAGAGAGCTGTGCTGGGGCTGTTTATGAGAGTCCGAAGGAAATAAGGCCTGGGAGATCTGCAGGCTGGAGCTTCTCTCCATCTCCCATCTCTCACACATGCTCTGTCACTAATATGACTGCAGCCACAGCTTGGCACTGCCATCCACCATGGGTTGGTGGGATGACAGATGAGGCCTCCCATAGTCGAACAATGAGGGTCCAGCCACCAGCACATGGTATAGCAAGGCAGTGGGTTTGGTGGCCACCCAGTGTTGCTGTAGGATTGCTAGAGCCAGCAAAGAAGGCTCAGGAGAGTGACGAGGAGGAAAGTGTAAGACTGCATGTCCAGGAAACAGAAATGGAGGACAACAGCCACAAGAGGTGTCCAAGCAGGACTCCTTATAAATAGCATTCAATCAGGAAGGGAAGAAAGGGTGAGGGGAGAGGAGGAGCCAGAGAGCTGGTAAGGGGATAGATGACAGAGTCTGGGGACCATGGCCCCAGGTGCCCATGTGGCAGGAGTACTGGCAGAGCTTCTGCTCTTCCTGTGCCAGACCCCAGTACAGAAGAAGGGTACCCACTCCTTTCAGCATACCCAGGAAAACTCTGCTAGAAGTCATCCTGCTTCCGCTGGAGCTGTCATCTGGGCAGGGGGAGTGCCATGCTCTGATTCGTTGGCCACTTCTGTGAAACCAAAGGAAGGACTTGGACACTGGACCCCCACTGGATCCAGGAGGGAACCCAGGCTGACATTGCTTGCTCTGGAAGACCCGGGCAGGGTCAGGAAGCCCACCATACTCAGTTCTGCCCTTACCTTAGGCCTCTCAGGACCCTTGTCCCACCACCCCTGCCTGCAGGATCCAGGCCAAAAAAAAAATAGAAAAAGGATCTCTATAGCCAGGTAAATTGGACAAAATCCCTCACTTTCCTGTGCCTATTTCCTTTCCTGGGGAATGAGAGACACAGGACAGCCAGAAGCCCATCTGTCCCCAAGAACTACCCCTCCCAAATACTCAGAGTTCATTCGACACCTCACTCCTCAGATCTCTGGGCCACAGCACCCTCCACTCTGCCACAGCTGGCCCCTGAGAGTCCTGTTTGCACTTTGGACCCTCTGGCTACAACCACCACAACTCTGTTTTATTTCCAGTTACTTCTGACCAGGAACTGATGCCCCACTGTCTATCCATGCTGTCACCATTGCCTCATCAACCCTATCCCCACCTGGGCCAGGTCAAAAGACCTCCTGGTCATTGCTTTTAACAAGAGGCCAGACAAGAGACCAAGGCTGGGTCTGGAGCAAACACTGGTAGACAGGCCTCACAGTCTATGAACCCTAACCCATTCTACTTTCTCCAAATGTCCCTGTAATTTAATGATGGCAACCACCTGAGTTTTGAGGCATTCACTTAGTCCTGCCTCCATTTTCGAGCCTGTGCTCTGTTCTCCCAGCCCACCTATTCTTCCTCAAAAAACTCCTATTCACCTATCAGTGCCCTGCCCAGGTGTAATGCCCCCATGATCATTGCCATTGTTACCCCAGTGAATTAAACTGTGAGAGGCTCAGTGCCAGTCTGACACCCCTGACCCTGGCTCTGCACTAGCCATTGGTCCCACGGTAGAGGAGGCCAGATGGTTGTCACAATTAGGGACCCCAAGTCAGACAGCATAGGCCAGAGTCTCTTGTCACTGAGCTCAAGTTTGACAGCAATTCTTGAGCCTAAATCCCCTATCAGCTGTCCTGAAGCCTGTGTGGAAACATGCCTGCAGTTACACAGCTCACCTGTGACCTGTGACCTGTGACCAGGCCCGAGTGCTTGCAGGTAGGACTCACTGTTCTGCCATCTCCTGACCCAAAGCTGGCACTCTGTAAATTCGTGAGGAACTCAATGTCTTGTCTATTCCCCAAGCTTCCCGTTACCTTATGTGACCAGTGGCACCCTACTGGCATCTCAGGCGCAGCACCTCCCTAAGGTGTGTGTCGAGAGAATACCCACGGCCTGGGAGAAAGGTTCCCCTGTGGGATAGCATGTGGTCGCCGTGGCTGAGCTAAACAAGCTCAGTCACAGGAGAAGGGAGCTGCCTGGGCCAGAATGTCATAAGCCCCTGCATGTAGTGGTAAGCTGAGCTTCCCTGGGACCTGATGTAT
Organism: Ctenodactylus gundi; assembly: GCA_004027205.1. NCBI lineage: Eukaryota > Metazoa > Chordata > Mammalia > Rodentia > Ctenodactylidae > Ctenodactylus > Ctenodactylus gundi. The sequence goes on along the minus strand of PVKB01003915.1, from coordinate 27,958 downwards.
CACTGTGTAACTCTGAGTGGAGAAAGGTTTCAAGGGATCCCAGCAGGCACCTGAAGAAAGAGGGAAGCAATGTCTGAGCTGACACAGGTCCCAGGGCACAGGAAGCAAGGAGAGCCAGGGGACATGTATGAGGTAGATGATGGGGCACAATGTGGGGTGGCTGGCCTCGGCACGAATGGCAGGCTGGTCCCTTAGCCCAAAACCACAGATCGGGGGTGGATGTGGGAGCAGAGCCCAGACTGACCTATGAAGGCCAGGGGCTGTACAGGAAGAGAACAGTCAACTCCAGGAAGTTGCTACCTTAACCACATCTCCTCAGTCGTGAACAAGAGGATGGAGCCTGGAGCGAGTAACTTTCTCATACTCCTCGCTCTGCAAATATGGAAGACAGATCCAAAGACCAGCTCGGCAGTGGGGGTCCTCTCCCACTCCAAGCCCCGTTACCGGAGCTTGGGTGGCTTTGGCTAATGGTTTGGCTTTCATGCAGCTAGGTTACTGGTTTTGAGAAAGGTGATGTATTACACACAGACATAGACGTACAAATATACGTGTACATAGGTAAGTGCAAATAATAGAATACTCATGTGCATACATGTGTGTACACATGCACATATGTGTACACACTCATGCACATAGCATACACATGCCTCCGTGTGTGTGCAGACATGCAAACACCGAGAGGATGCTCATGCACATGTATGTAGATGTACTCTTATAACAGAATAACAGTAGAGGTTGCATTCACATCCTTGCCAATGCTCAGTCACCATTCACATGGAAACACGAAAGAGAACCAACAGGTGTTATCTGTTAGAAAATATTTCTCAGAGTAACTGGAAGCATTATTTATAATTAGTGTGATTATTCATCGGTGTTTATATGCCATATTCTGAAAGGGCCCCAGGTTCTTGCATGTACAAAAGAACATGCTTTTTACAGCAGGGAAGCTGCTAATTGTCATTGACGGTTTGCTTCCAGAGAAGTGGGTGCATCTTCCAGGCAGAAGCCTGTGCAGGTCTGGCATTGATTTTCACCAGATTTTGTTATTACATTTGTCTCACAGCTTTAAAATAGTAGCAAATATGTGCAATTTATTTAAACAACACTAGGGAAATTAATGCCATGCAAGCTCATCCTAAGCAAATGAAGATAAAGCGGGTTTTTTTTAATGGCTGTGTGAAAACTCTGCAAAATTTCAAGTCTGAGATTCAGAGGCCCCGCTGAGATGCTGCTAGTGCAGAGGCATCTCCAGTGAGTCTCTCCCTGACCAGGCACTGGGAGTCGAGGGCATGGTGGTGGCTGGAACCTCCTCCCAGAGTTTGTGCTCGTGGGGCCACCAGCCACTCCCTTTATCTTCTGAGTGGATGAAGGCTCTTTTGTTTGCCCAGTCTGTCTGGATGCTCAAGGACAAAAGCTAAGTTATCCTTCCTCCTCTGGAGACAGGTGCCTGAGGACAGGTGAACCAAATCACCTGCAGGTTGAACAATCTATGGCCAGGGGCATGTGCATTCGTAGAGCCATAGTTCTCCAACTGCAGCCTGCTGGTCTACCTCATGGCTCACTGAGAAGGATGGCCAGCCCCTCCCTGGAGCTGGCACGGCCAGTGAGACCTAAGAGTGTATTCCCACAGGTTCTGCTGCCCCAAGACCAGCCTGGAACCTCCAAAATCTCTCCCAGTCTCCATTTCAAAGGCATCCTGAGTGCAGGGAGACATCCAGCACACACTCTTGGCCATGGCCCCCACCTGCTCCATAGAGATAATCCATTTCTACCCTGTTCACGACATACCTCATGTGAGACAGGCACAGGTATTGCCAACTCCCCTGGCAACAAGACATTAGAAGTGGCAAGGAGCACATTGCCAGATGCTCTGGACTTGGAATCAGACACCCAGTAACATTTCAACCTTGCATTGGCCTAACTTGCTGAGTGACCTTCAAGAATTGCCTGAATTCTCTGAGGTCCCTCTGCACCCTACTTGGTAGAGTAGGGATACTGGTGCTTCCCGCTGTGGTGGTGATGGGGGAACTCAGGGATGAACCTGTGGGGTAGCACTGGCATGGAGCTTAGAGCCGAAGTGTTAGGTTTTTCATTTACTATTTTTGTGTTATCTCAAGGTGTTTTCAGCAGTTGGATTAATCTGATCTTTTTCATCAGCACTTAGACCTCATCAGCCCAAACTGTCATGTCTCTAAGGGAAAGAAAGGACGCAAACCAAGTTTGACCCTAGGAGACGCTGTTTGTTTGAGGCCAGGTTTTAGCTCATGGTCCTCCAGGACATCAACCCTTCACCTGATGCCTAATATCTATGAGGCATCCAACACTCACCTGGGCAAGGAAGTGGTAGAAACCAGTTGTCTGCACCTTGAATTACACAAGGTAAAGCCAGTTCCTGGCAGGGAACTGTCCAAAAAGCAATTCCCCGTCAGTCACCCAGGAACCTAGAGAAGACCCACTATTGTCACTGAGTCACAGGACAGCAGCTGTAATGTTGACTGCCACTAAGTCAGTAGCATGTCATGTTTCCATAGAGACTCAGGCCATGGGGCTGGTTTATACCTTCATTAGTCTTTCTGTTGAAAGATGGAGGAACACACAGAAACCCCTTTTTTATTGCTGCAAGTCAATGCTGGTGCCACACTTGGGAGCTGAACCCTAAAGGCAGAAGTGCCAGAGGGACTCTCAGGGTGTGGCTTATTCAGACAGATGTCTCTTTCTATTGATGTAGCTTGATGTTTGGGCTTTCAGAATCAGATATGAGAATAGTTTTTCAATTAAGTAGGCCATTGTGTCTGTGTTAAACTTATTTCTTGTTTTGTTGTTGTTGTTACTGTTGTTCTGTTTGTTTTTGTTTTATGAGACTAGATCTCACTCTGTAGTCTAGGCTGGTTGTGAACTTACTGTGTAGCCCAGGCTGGCCTCAAACTCAGGGCAGTGCTCCTTCTCAGCCTCCTAAGTGCTGGGATTACAGGCATGCACCACCATGCCCAACTAATTTTTATGTGGTGCTGGGAAATTGAAGCTAAGGCCTTGTGCATGCTAAGCAAGCACTCTAATCTCTGAGCTACATCCCTAGCCTATGTTAAGCTTATTTCTACGCACCCTTTCTCAAAAGGCATTCAATGCATTGCTGAGGCCAACTGGTAACTTTACCTGGGTCTGCAGCTCAGCAGAACAAAAACCCACTCTGACTGGAGGAAGCAGCCTATGGTCAGACATCCCCCACGCCCAGCATGGCCCTCTTTTGCCTTGGATGTCCCTGTTAGGTCAAAGAAGGATCTGGGTCACACCAAAAATATAACCAGCAGCCAGAGAACTGAGAGTGAAAGTTTAGTGCCCCCATGACCCCACACCTGGGTAATAAGTCCAGGCGCAAGGCCCCCATGACCCTGTGCCTGGGGGCAGCTCTAAGCATAAGGGATCAGGGATAAGGGGTTAGGCATAAGGGATTAAAGGACAAAGGGGTAAGGCATAAGGACAGAAGAGGGCACAAAGGATCATAAAGGTGGATGAAGGCATAGGGGATAGAAGATATATGAAAGGACATCAAAAGGGGTGATTATAGGTGAACAGAGCTTTTATGTACTGTGGGTAGATTAGCGAGCATGACCTTCAGAGACTGGGCTATTTAGCTGGTGTGTGGGTCAGGAGTCGGGCAGACGACAACAAAGTGGGTTGCGTGAATGATTTGAAGAGTGGGCGGGTGAGCTGTGGGTTAAAGGAGACACGATCCCCGGAGGGTCAGAGTTGTCATCATCAGTTGGCCAACAGGTTGCTGTGTCAGAGCTGGAAAAGCCAGGGTACTGTGGCTGGGAAGGAGGGTGGGAACAGTCGAGGTCACGCCAGAGAGCCCAGCTCTGTGTGAGAGTGGTGGCAGCATTTAGCACAGGCGTCACAGCACAGGTACCCCACAGACTTAGTCCAGGACCTGTCTTCTGGTCTCTGAGACTCAGGGTAAAGTGAGCAGTGACACCAGGACTGTGCTGAGCTGCCACCTAGAGCACTGGACATGGTCATGTGATGTAATCACAGCTGCCATGTGTTCGAATGGTGGCTCTGGTCGTGTACGTTATTACATTCAGTGAACACTGAAAGGTACAAAGAATGAAGCAAAGTGGAATAACATAAAACATACTGAGAAACCAACATTTACATTTCAATGCACTTCCTTCCAATTCTCAATCCTTTAAAAATAATTTGGGGCCCATTCTGTCTATGTACTTTGGTGCCATTTCCCTAGCAGCCGGTGTTTCATGGACAGTTCTTCATGGCAGCTTCTTCAGAGACTGACTGTAATGACTATATCATCCTAAGGCATGAATACAATTCTAACACTGTTTCTTACTATCAGAAATCCAGATTTTTTTTCTGGTAATTTTACTATTATAAAAACACTTTACAATGAATATTTTTATACATGGATTTTTATCCACACAAAGTGGGACAGATTTCTAACTGTGGAGTTGACCTCAAAAGGGAGGACCATTGCTGAGGCTTTGGGTGCTCAGGGCAAGCTGGTGGGAGAGGCTGGGCAGACCACAGGCCCAGCAGGCGGGAACCACAGCGATGTCAGCCCAGCCAACCAAAGCCATGTTTTCTTTGGGATCTAATTTAACTTACACAGCAAACATCTGAACATCAAACATCTGAACACAGCAAACATCTGAATCTAGTGCTGTTGTTACCATCCCCATTTCAGAAAAGAAGGAAGTGGGGTATTGCAAAGTTACAGACTGCTGCATCTCACATGAATCTCTGAATGCATGTAAATACCAGGTGTTCGTCTGTTAAATGCAAAATCCCCACCCGCAACCACCAGCCCCTCCTGACTAACTCACAATGTGGTCCTCTCTGTTGAAGATTAATGTTGCTCAGTCTTGTCATTTGATAGGTGAAGAGGATATACCACTTTAATTTACATATTTTTGGTTCCTAGGAGATGTGAATGTTTTTCATCATTGTATTGACTTTTAATATTTATTATTCACTATAAATTAAGTATTCATTTTTCCTGTTATGGAAAGAAAATATTCCTTTTTTCTTAGTGACTTTATAAGATCTCTTTTGTTTTTTGAGACAGGGTCTCACTCTGCAGCCCGGGCTGGTCCTGAATTCACTATGTAGCACAGGCTGGCCTTGGCCTCATGGCAATCCTCCTGTCTCAGCCTCCTGAGTGCTGGGATTACAGACACGCACCACCACACTTGGCTTATGTGGTGCTGGGGAATCAAAATCGAGCACTTAATACTTGTCTTAGCGCTTGCTAGGCAAGCACTTTAACCATTGAGCCATTCCTCCAGCCCCTGATAAGAGCCCTTTATATGGGTACTATGAATCCTTTGTCAGATTGGTTGTAAATTACGTTTTCCAAATTTGTCATTTGCATTTTGGGCATTTTTCCCCACAAATAGGAGTTTTAAATTGAAATGCCGTAGTCTTATTGGAGAAGAAACAGGCAATGAGAGGAAGGGGGGGAGAAGGTAAGGGAGTCCGCAGTGGAGATGGTATATCAAGGATGCTATGTGCACATATGGAAATGTCACAATGAAACTCATCTTTCTGTGTAGCTAGCATGCACAAGCAAAAATGTATTAGTCTTTTCCTTTATGATTTCTTCCACAATTTGAGGCTATAAAGTCTTTATTATTTGGGGGTATAGCTCAGTGGTAGAGCATGTCCTTAATATTAGGTCTAAGAAGGGTTAAAAAATGATCAGTAGCGAGAGAATTTGGAGTTAAAACTTATTGTCCCTATGCCTGCATAGCAAGATTGACTGTAGGGCAGACAAAGCTCTGGCTTCATGTGGGGGAGCTGGTCAGCATGAGGACTGGGGATTGGGCTGTTCAGCTGGTGTATGAGTCAGGGATTGGACGTAAGAGGACAAACCAGAGTTCCTGATTAGTTGGGAGAGCAGGAAGGTGGCTGTGGGTCAAAGGAGACAAGTCCCCACTCCAGTCAGGGTTGTCATTGTCACTGGCCAACTGCCTGAGCTAGCGAAGTTGTTATGTCAGGGCCAGAGAAGATTGCTGAGGCCAGTCAGGCTGCTAAGGCTGGGAAGAATGAGGAAGTAGCTGTCTGTAAGCAAAGTCGTGCATGGAAGGCCTGGCTTTGTATGTAGCAATGGCCAAGAAGTACAGTGTGAGAGTTACATGGGAACCCCACACTAGCATGCACAGGACCTTGAAAATAAAAATAAACAATATAGCTGGTTGTGTTGGCACAGGCCTGTAATCCCAGAGCTCTGAAAGCCTGAGGCAAGAGGATAGCAAGTTCAAGCCCAGCCTGGGCAACTTAGTGATTTAACAAGACCTTGTCTCAAAATAAAAATAATGATAATAATAATAATAATAATGATATAAAGGGACTGGGGATATAGCTCCGTGTGCAGGGGTGGAGTCAATCCCCAGGACCAAAAGTTCTTTTAAGAAACACATCTTTTTTTGTTTGTGTAAAACTTAACCTGACTTCAACTCTTCTCTCCTCCCAAATGATGTCACAGAAAGGGAAGAAGAATGTGGCCCTGGACCCCTCTCAGCCCCCGAATGACACGCTGCTGCCGTGGCCCCAGCGGCAGAGCTCCAGTGGGCTGAGGCGGCAGAAACGGGACTGGGTCATCCCCCCCATCAACGTGCCCGAGAACTCCCGCGGTCCCTTCCCACAGCAGCTTGTGAGGGTAAGTGCGGTCTCTGCCTGTCTGGCAAGGACGGGTTGGGGGACGTCAGCCTTTCTTCTCAATTCTGCAGAGGGGGGCAGGTTCTGCACGCAGAGTACCTGAAGGTCGGGATCTTAGTTTTTCTGAAAGGATGTGACATTTATGTAGAGTGGAGATGTGCTCAGTAGGGGAATTTACGTCCTCCAGGGGCCTTGCGTAGTTAAAGTGACTTGTCTTTTGGTTGTTTACAAATGACTGTCTTTGCATGTAGAAACTGATGGGCAGGAATGTGGATCATGGCCTTTGGCCCCTCACACTTTTCTGTGGTCTAACTGTCCTCATATCCTTCTGTGTGGATGGTGGCAAGTCTGCAATGGTCATTGCCTTGAAAAGTTAACGTCTCGAGACCGAGCTGACAAGGCGAGCCACTGACCCCTTTCTGTGGTGCCACTGTGGTTCTGGGAGCCCTGCTTCTTCTACAGAAAGAAGTCATTCCATAAATTTGTATTTCTATAATCGAGACCATCAACTAGCATTTTTCTCCTTCCTTTTGAAGAAAATTACAACCCAATCTGAGAAATAATTTGATAAAATGATGGTGAGCATTCCGTTAAATAATTCCAGTCCTCTGTGAAAAAAAAAAACCTCACCCCTTCCTTTAGAAATGAGGGTCCCAGGTGTCAGGAAGGGGCATCTTCAATCTCTGGGCTCATCAGCCTATTTTCCCACATTCCTTTCGCCGCACAGAGCTGGGCTGTGTGTTTAGAATGCAAACATGATGTCCAAGAGCAGCAAAATGGGCAGGGCCCCCCACCTTCTGTGCCCAGCATCAGTCTCCAGGGGTCTGTCGCCCTAGCCAGAAGGAGCCAAGAATGCCAAGTATTCAGAACAGAAACTGAAATTAGCACATGCAAAATGCACACACACACACACACACACACACACACACACACACGCACGCACGCACACACACACACACGCCCAAAGAGAAAATGTCCCCCAGCTCCCACAAGCATCCTTGGCAGTGGAAGCAGGCAGCTTTCCTGAGCCACCACACCCTGGTGGAGCCTGGCTAGGTTGGAGCTGTCGCTATGAGATGGGGATTGAGGGAGGCCATCGAGGATCAAAACCCTGTCGTGGGCCATCTCTCCTGGGGCCCACTGGCTAAGCTCCAGTCCACACAGACGCTAGGTATGGTACCGACGACAGTTCTGTGGTCCCTGTTCTGTGTCCACAGCCTCGCTGCTCTCAGGGTATTTTCTGTTTCTGGCTACTGCTTAAGCTGTCATCTATGTAAGATTTTTCTCTAAGTGATTCATTTTCAATATAGATAAATGCTTTCTATCAGAGACTTTATGTCTGCCCATGACCGCCATACTGCTTTGTTTGTTAGAAAGAGTTGATCTTAAGACAAGTGAAGACAAAACAGCCGAGTGTGCTCGGCGTGGCCTGCAGGCTGCCCTGGGTGCGTGATGAGCAGAGGCTGGGAGCAACACCGCGTGCCCTAAAGAGGCGTGGAGCCCCGCAGCGCCACGCCAGTCGTCCTCAGTGTGGAAAGGGAACTGGGAGAGGAGTGAAGTTTCTGCTATGCCGCTCGCTGCTATGCTTCCCCGGGTGCCTGCCTGGAGAAGCCATGGGCTCAGGTTGGCACTCAGAGTTTGCAGTTTGCCTGAGGGGGCCAATCAGAAAACACCCTGGGCTCGGCTGCCATCGCAAACTGCAAACCAGTGGGTGTGGCTGGTACAAATAAGCCCACATTCACAGAAATGGCAGTCTTCCTCTTTTGGCCTGTGGGCCATAGTTTAGCAACTGCCAACCCAGCTCATTCCCAGGCTCCAGGAAGATCTGTCCAAGTCAGGCTCACAGGGACACGGTGGGCGCATATTTGCTGAGTGAGTGAATGAATAATGAAGGCTCTGTGTTTCCATCCGCTCACACTCCAAGGAGATGTGCTTGTGTGTTTGCCTGGTATCTTAGCACTGCTGGAATATTCTGTTGCCCTAGCTTGCCGAGTTCCTTAGGCTGGTGATTTAGGACTGACACAAAGGTCTTTCTCTGCTCTCATCTGTAGAAAGGTGTATAAAGGGCACCAAAAAGACGATAGTTCCTTGGGCACAGCCACACCATGGGGACATCCAAGCTGTGTAGGATCTAGTGGCCTCACTGACGCTGCCCTGACCAACTTCTGCTGGACCATGCAGAGGAGATGCTGGTGAGCATCCTGCCTGGCCACGGAGCATCCTTGGCTGCAAAAGTCGTGCCTAGGCAGGGTTAGTAGAAAGGCCTGCTCCCCGACACCAGCAGAGGGCTGGGTCCCCCACCAAGCGAAGTTATTTGATGATGAGGGACCTTTCTTCTCAAGACTCCACAAGGCGAATTGGGCTTGCTACTCCCAAGTGCCCTAGTGGGGAACATGAATTCCTAATGTGGAAGGCTGCAAGCCAAGAAATCTGCCTCCTCCCTGATTCATACAATCTATAGAAAGAGGCTGGAGACAGTAGCAGCCAGCAGGTGCTCCCAAGCACCTGAGACTCTCTCTAATAGTTTTAAATGAGAAATGCAAGGAAAGGGCATGTGAAGCTGGCTTCAGGCATGAGAATGAGAAAAGCCACAAATTCCATGGTGCTGAAAACCATCTCTGAGGTGACAGCTCGTGCTGTCTTAGAGTCGAGCATTGCTGTGGTTTGGAGCAAATTTGTCATCTGTTGGTACACATTCTGACTTCTCCAGCCCCCTTTTGGGAGCATTTCTTCTAGATGAAGACTGTCAGTCCAAAACAGGCTTCAGGTGCCCAGACTTTGGGAAACATACTTAGATGAGCTTACTAACCCTTGCTTCTTGTGTGGAAAGGAGGGCTCTGTGTTTCAGCCACACAAGACTCCAGGGTGAGGGCCTCAAGGGGACCCGGGAGCTGCAGCCAAGATCCTTGAGGGAAGGGCAGGGAGATGTGTATGATGAGCAGTTTTTCGCCACCCTGGCAGGCTTTTCTTTCTTTCTTTCTTTCTTTCTTTCTTTCTTTCTTTCTTTTGCAAAAAAGGTAAATATCAGCTAGTATCCTCTCCTCTCTAATGGCCAAATTGTCCTGAAGTTCCTGTAGTCATGGGGCAGTTCTTGGCAAACGATTTGGATCTGACTTTCCAGCACATTCCCAGCCTGTCCTTTCTCCACCCCACTGTCCTGCTGCATTTTCTCCATAGCCCTTTGTGTCCTCTGACCTCATAATCACTCTTCGGTCATCCATGTGCTTGGATGTAAGAAGAGGCTCCTGAAGGCAGAGGCCAGGCCTGTGTGCTCGGGGCTCTCGACGGCTCCTGGCACACAGGGGGCACGGCTGCTATTGGAGGAGGAGTGCATGAGTGAGTATGGATGTGGTGTCAGTAGTGGTCCTACAGGTGTCCTTGCTCCCTGGGCACCTCAGACTGACCATGTAGGATACTTACATTTGGCAGCCATGCCAAAATGGGTTCTTGGTAGAGGTACACCTGCAGCAAATGGAAATAAGATATCCATTATGGCTTCTGTAAAACAGGGGTTCCCGACCCCATGCCATTGACCAGTACTGGTTTATGGCCTTGGGAGTGCCAGACCACTGGAACAGAGGGGTGGTGAGGTGGCGAGCAGTGACGAAGCTCTGCCTCCTGCCAGCAGGATACTGTTAGACTCCAGTGCCCCCATTATTAGGTTCCAGTGCTGTGGTTGATCTGACAGGAGGTGGAGATTCGCTCCCTGCTTCCTCCTACCGCTGCTACCATTTCAGAGCCATCTTCATTTCACTGTCACAGAAGGTTAAATAACAAATGGTCTCTCTAATACAAGAAACCCAGAATACAGTCATTTCATGGAACTGAGTGGAAGGGAAAGTGGGAATAAAGGGGAGGGGACGGGTATGGGAGGGTCAAGAAAGGGAGAGGGGAAGGGTTTGTAACTCTGACACAATATATATGTGCACAGAATACTCAAGTTCAGTGTCAACGTGTATCATACACATATATACATATTAATAAAGTGGGAGAAAAAATACCCCTTATACAATGAAAAAGAAAAGCTATCCTCCATATCCTACTATGTAAGAAGTACCCACCACCTAGCCCATCTGTGCGAGAATGGTCTTCAACTAAACTGGCCCTTGGTGTCAAAAAGGTTGAGAACCACCGCTGTAAAAGACTTGTCTTCTCCAGATGGACTCCGGGTTAGTAAGTAAGAGCTCAGCACATACACATGGGCATACAGGTACACACATGTACATACACCACACCACTTCATACACACACATACCCACATGCTCATTGTCTGCCTCCTCTCCCTCCTCACTGAGTTCTCAGCCAGTACCAACCACAGATCAGGAGTACTGCTCTGCGCCTATCTCTACCTGCAGGAAGTCCCATCAGCGTTTCATGGAAGGCCACTCCTGAAAGACCCCACAAATCGCAGAGCGTGTGAATGCAGCTTGATGGACCCGGCGGCTGAGCCAGCGCACTTGGAGGCTTGGCTGGGATCAGCTGCAGTTCCGTGCTCATTAAGGCATTTCATTCTGATAAAATATGTTAAATGAGAAAGTGGGTGGGAGAAGAGGCAGAATGTTCTTGGTTAATTACGGGCTTTTTCCTGTAAGGAATAGTGTGTCTCTTCAAAAGCCCTGGCTCCAACCAGAGAGGGAGAGCCAGAGAACCTCCTCACAGAGAAGAGATCCCTGGTAGGAAGTGTGGCTCTCGTTGGTAAGGGGCTGCGTCATGTCCATGACGTGGCGCGGCAGCACTGCTGGCGATTCCCATGGAACTAAACCAGTCTAAGTCAGTTGACTGGAAGAAAGTGACAGTTTCAGGGAACACTGCTCAGAAGGCCCAGGTTTTCCTTTCTTGTCAGGCGGAGAATTCTGTTTGGATCTGGAAATCTTGAAAGCTTCATACCCAACTTGCTGCTCTTGGGAAGTGGTAGAAGCTTTAAGAAGTGGGGCCTAGAGGGAGCTAGTGGGAGGCCTTCCGGTTATCAGGAGCATGCTTTCAACGGGGACAATGGGCCAGGCCTCGTGACCCAGGCTTGTAATCCCAGCAGCCTAGGAGGCTGTGACAAGATGATCACAAGTTTGAGAGCAACCTGGGCAACTTAGCTTAGACCTGGTCTCAAAATCAAAAAAATAAAAAATAAAAATGGAGTGGGGATGTAGCTCAGTATGAACTCCCTGTTTAGTACCACAAAAAAAAATAATAAGGGGGGATGGTGGGACCTTCTCTCTCTCTCTCTCTCTCTCTCCCCCCCCACCCTCCCTCTACTCCCCTCCACTCCTTTCAGCTCTCTCTCTCCCTCCATCTCTCTCTCTCCCTGAACTGTGAGATGAGCAATCCTGCTTTGCTGCCCACTCTCACCATGATGTACTGGGCCACCACAGACCCAAAGCAACAGGACCAACTTGTCATGCAGTGAAACGTCCAAAATTTGAGCCAAAATAACATTTTTCTCAGTATATTTGTTATAGTAACAGGAAGCTGACTCACACAGAGGAGAAAGCAAGCAGCAGCCGCCGGGCTGAGCCTGTGGCTGGTAGGTAAGGCTCTCCCCTGTGCTCCCAGAGGAGCTATTGAAAATGACAGGACATCTTTTTTGGTCCAAAATATCAGCTGTGGCCTGAACAGTTTGGGACATCTGTCAGGTCAGATACCGTGCACTAAGTAGGCCCTGGGATTCCTGGGGCAAGAATTGAGAGTTCTTTTGTGACTGTTCAGAAGTACCAGGGCTCTTCACTCTCAGCACATTTGATTTGACTTCCAGCAAGATTCAGGATGAGGATAAAAGTAAAATGAAGTTCTCTTTTGTGGCTGGATCTAATAAAAATTCAAAATTTGTTAACTTGAGAGGTTGTCCATGGCATCTGCAAAAATTGACTCGACAGTGAGGAGGAAGGGGATGCTCTTGGGGAACAATACCTTTAATGTTGGAAGCTGACATTTGGTAAGACAAGAAGTCAAACGAGCCAGTCCTTGGGGCTTCTGCCGGAGAGTGAGCCTCAGAGAAAGAGCTTGGGATAAAGACTCAGCGAGGAAGTTGCTATGTATTCACCTGGCACAAAGGTGAGCACTTGGAGATGAGAGAGGCCATTTCTAGAACAGGAAATTGCAATTAGGCAGCAGCCAGTGGCTCACAGAGAGTTGTTAAAATCTGCTTCTGACACCAGGCAACTTCAGCCAGCCGACACTGGTGGCCATGCAGCATTTCTCTCGTTTCCTCGGTAAATTTGGTTCTCAGATGGTGCTTATGGGCCACGTTGCTTCAGTCTAGCCAAAAAATCTTATGAACCTCTTGTGTGGCCAGGTACAGACAGGCTTTCTGGGAACATATACATAAAGGATGCACAGCCCACTCTCCTGGAGGTTAGGAGCTCATTAAGAAAATGAGAGACTGGGGACTGCGCGAGATGTAGGGTAGAGACAGCCTGAACCTCTGCTCTGCCCCATGCTGGCTCTCCATAAGTGGTGGCTGAATTCTAACTCATTTTGCTCCTACAGAATGCTGGCTAGGCCACTCAGCCCTGTATAACTCACTGAGCCCACCAGAGACCCTATGCCCTGGCTTCTTCTACTCATGTACAAATGACTGACATGGTCATTAATCATTTTCTAGGGAAAGCTAGGAAGTCTTTCCAAAGCATGGGTATATATGTATGCTATTCCCTTCCATGGTTTACGTGGTCCTCAGGAGAAGCTTGTGAGCAGGTGGAAAATGCAGATGCAGGTGTTATCTCTTCCCAGAGGCCTCATCCCAGAGCCCCTGGGAAGGAACCCAAAGCAAGATGTGTTCCAGGGGTCTACTAGTGTTTGGATTTTCTCCCCATAAACAGGTAGTGGCAGTGTCACACTCTTGCCTTCCATATAGACATGATAATTGTCACCTTGAATGAACCACCCCCAGGGTCTTTGGCTCAGCCCCCAAAATACATGTTGCTGGGGAAGCTCTAACACTCTCACAGAAATAAAGTGTTCCGTTCCATAGTAAAACTCAGTGGCGGTCAGTCTGGCCTGGCACGTGCAGGTGGGGCCACCTTCTTCTTGGCCTTGTTGGTGGGGAGCGCAGGTACACAGACCCCATTCCCCTGCTGGTTTGGAAGGGTGCGGCCCCAGCATAGGTAGGACAGTCCTGCAGCTGCCACAAGCCTCTCTGTAATTAAATGTTGTACTAAACCTCGTGGGGAATTCATATTGTCCTTGCTGAAGCCGGGGGGATGTGAAGAAAGCAGTCATTTAACGACTCTGCTGCCTTTGGGTTCTGTGATTTAATCAGTCATGTGAAAGAAACGCTCAGGCCCTTTGTGTTTACGGTCCCCTCATCCGAGCAGAAAATGTTCCCTTTCTTGAATTGCTTTAATGGCTATATTTATGCAGCTGAAAGTTCCTTAAGAAATGAAAGTAAAATCAAATTGCTGCAAATGCTCAGATAATTTATAGGAGAATATTCAATTAGAATACATTAATATTTTAGATTTCTATCATCAATTTAATATTTGAGAGTTTAATGCAGTCACTGAGCTGTTGGAGCACCCAGGGTGGGGGTGGATGGTGCGGGCTCACACACCTGCTGAAGTGGTCTCCCCACCTGCCTGGGTGGACTCCACACCTGTCCAAGGGGACTGCGATTTTGGCAGTGACCAGGGACCTCACATCACTGGGCCAGCTCCAGTATGCAGGCCAGATGAAGCCAAGGTTCTGGGCATCCGGCCTCGGGCTGCTTCAGATAGGCTGGATGGTGGAGAGCATGCATGAGATGTCGCAGCGTAGTAGCCCCTGGTCCTTGCTTGGACAGAAGTGGCCTTCGTTCTTCTGCAATGACACCATGATCACAGTCGGTTGAGGTGGTGGCCATTCATTCTTGGTGTGCGTGTGTAGTACTGAGGATGAAGACCCGAGCCTTCACTGAAAGCGGCATCCCCAGATTCTTTTTTAGTTTTAATTTTGAGACAGGGTCTTGCTAAGTCACCAAGTTGCCCATGCTGAGCTTGAACTTGTTATCCTCCTGCCTCTCTCTCCCAGGGTGCTAGGATGTCAGGCCCGCACCACTGGGCCTGGCTTATTCATCCATTCTTTATTATTAGTCCACTGGGTCTTTACTGATCCAACCCTCGTGTACTTTCCATGCCACAACAAGGCACAGATGGAGCACAGTCCAGCTCTGATGAGTTTGTGATGGAGGAAGGGAATAAGTCCCCCAACACGTACATTCTAGGGACCAGGGGACACGGAGTGCCAGCAGCTTGCTCTTTTAGATGTGGTCGCTGAGAAAGAGAAAACCAGATACAGCAGCAGCAGAGCTGTGGTGGTGTGGAGGACAAGAGCACCCGGGCAGGTGACCAGCAAGGACACAGAGCAACGGGTCAGAGGGACTGACCAGCAATGGCGAGAGTGTCGGGGCAGGTCCTCAGGGCAGGACTTGGCATTTTGCTCTGAGACCCGAGGTTAGATTTAACAAGACCTCTCTCCCACCACCACCAGCTGTTGTGGCACAGCAGCAGGGGCGGCTAGTGAGGAGGCTCCTGGGGGAACCCTAGCCAGAGGTGATGAGGGCAAGGCAGTACTTTAATATCTTTTTAATAATTAAAAAAGAGAAGCCTCAATAATGTTCTTTATCTAAGTTTACTTATCAGTAAAATTTAAGACGTGGCAGCCGTGGGACTTGTAAGACCCTGGGGTCATTCCTGCCTGAACTTGGGCAAACTAAAGCCCCAAAGGGAAAGAGATGGTTGTGTGCCACCCACTCGGGGCCTTCTTTCCCAGAGGGAGCCGAGCAGGAGTGGTGAGGGTGTCCACAGGAGCTCGTGACTAACTCCAATTCACTAAAACCAGACCTATGCATCTCCAAGCCCACCAGCCTCGCAAGCAGCCCCCACCCCTCCTGCATGAAGACAGCAGCCAGAACCAGTTCAGAGTACAAGGGCACTTGGATCCAATCAGAGATGTAAAAAATAAGAATAAGATCCCAACATTTTAAAGAAGAAATGCTGCATAAAATATGCATTTAAATTTTTCTAAATAGAAAAGCCACATGCCCAATTCTTTCCTTGCACAATTGAGACAGCCACCATCAGTGGACCAGTCCTTCCTTGTGAAGAGCAGCTGCCGCTTTTGACAAGGCCTGAGCACCAGCTGGCCTGCGGCCCCGCCACCCTGGCTGCCACCTGCACTGCTGGCTCAGCCCCCTCCATCCCAGTTGGCCCTGCAGAGGCACAGCTTGTATCCAGTATCAGGCTGCACTGAGCCACTCTAATGAGCCAGGCCACTGCCCCCCACTTCCTCCCCACCCCCAGCACAAAGGGCTGCATGGGGAGAGGCTGGAGCAAGGAGGGTAGGTACCTTGAGCTGTGAGGCCCCTGCTCATGAGTTTTTAGTCTGGTCTGTCAGGAAGCTAGTAGATGTAGGTATACAAGCAGAGAGCTTTAGGTCACCCCCAAATATCAGGGGGTCTCTTGGAGTTCAGTGACCCAAGTTGCTCTTCCTCCAGAACTCCGTAATCAACATGCCTCCCCATCACAGGTGCAACAGCTTAGGGGAGAAGCAGGCACAATCATCACAGCTTCTGCGCTGATGACATCACTGCCACCCCTGCTCCTGGGCCCATGAAGCTCCCATGGTGAGGCCTGGCTGTAAGGGCTGCTGACATGCCCTCCACATTGGAGCAGCGGGAGGAGGCTGAGTGGCCTCTGAGGACCAACTGTGACTTGCAGTGTCATTGTGAGTCTTGAATGAGTGGGCAGTTCCTCCTGCCTCTGAGCCACGGTGTAGCCTCAGGTGGGTAAAGCTGGTACAGCCACTCCACACAGGAAGTTCAGGACCACCAGAAAGTCCTTGCAGATGACTTGCAGCCGAGATCGGAGAACAAGAGGTGCCATGGCCTATCTTGGCTGGTGCTGCTGCAGGGCATCTGCCCCATGGGCAAGGAGCGTGACCTGGTCACTGTGTCCCACGGGACCACAGTCTCGCTTGGAATCCCCTCGTGGCCAGGCACAGAGCTGCCGCTCAGCTATGCACAAACATGGACATGAGAAGCTGAGGTGCAGCTCCCAGGAGGAGGAAGGACAGCGTAGACAGGCAGCAAACCTCGCAGGAACAGCGGCAGGAGGAGGCACAGAGCAGTTTCCTGGTTAAAGAAGTCTCCATGCTCGCAGGGGAAGTGATAGCAACAGAACTGTGGCGCGAATGAAAATACACTCCTAAGCAGAATGTCAATGGGAAAAAAGCTACTATGCATGTATGTATTGTGTGCATATATATTTTTATTTGAAATATAAAAATTAAAGCAAGAGCATACAGTCAAAAAAGTACACTCTGCCCACTCCTCCAGGCTCCGCCAGAACCCAGTGGTGTTGTCCAGCGATGCTCTGGTGTCTCTGCAGCTGGCAGAAGAGGCATCCTGTCACCTTCTGCCTCTCCTGAATGGACCAAGACTGCCCAACCAGGCAGTGTCTTCCAGCCGCTGTGATCCTGCAGGTCCCGCACTGTGTTTATCCCGACAGTTCACGTTTCCTATTAAATTCTTGTAAATAGCTGAGGTTTCACTTCAAAAACTCCTTTCTCCAAAATCATAGAAAGCCAGGGAAGAAAGTACACTCCACAAAGCTCTCAGCTTAAAACTCTTGACTTTAGCTCCCAGAGTGAAAGAACAAGGCTGCAGAGAGACAAGCTCAAATGCAAAGTCAATCAAAACAGAGTAGGTGTGGCCTTCCCAAAGTCTCGGTTTTTGTGAGCTGCTAAAGACACCAGAACACAGTTCGGGCGCTTCAGCTTCCGCAGCAGTGCTGAAACAGACTTGACATCAAATTCAGTCCGTTCAAATAGTGCTAAGATAGAGCCATTCCAAAAGCCCCTCTGCAGCTCCATGGGTCTCCCAGGCTGTGTGGGCAGACCTGGAACCTCGCCTGTCTTCCCAGCTCTCCCCAGTCCTGAGAGGCCTCCAGCAGCATTTGCACTCGCCCTCGGTTTCAGGCCTATCCTACTGTATCGGGACTGAATGGTGTTTGACTCGGGCATTAGAGCTACAGTGTTTACTTACTGGTGAATCTGGTTTCATTTTCCTGAGATGGGGCTGATCAATACAAGGAAAGCCACGGAGCCTCAGTGTCTGTTCAAAAGTAAGCAGAAAGCTACAGTGCCCATCAGGAGAGGCCGGGCTTACGAGACAGCGCCTCGGGATGCGGAGAGCCACAGCACCCGTGCGCGAAGCTCATCGCTCTGGATGCAGAGAGCCAACCCCTGCACGAAGCTCATCTCTCTGGAAGGTTCTAAGAAGGCAATTCGAGGACATTCACCTGACCTGATGGCTTCAGGACCTGCAGCTCCTGCAAATCATGTGGGACAGAGAGGACATGGCTTGTGTGCATTTGTGTTTTCAGCAGAAAGTCACTGTGTTTGTCACGCATCACAACGCCTAGCGGAATTTCAGGTCAGCAAGGGCACAGGGCAATAGAAATTTAAATTTCCTAGTGAAAATAATAGAATCAAAATATGGTCCAGATTGCAAATCTGAGCAGGTTGACACAGATTTATAGTGCTCATTCAGAGATGGGTACATAAGAATGGTAGGATAGTTCATCTGGAATCTATCAGGCCAGGTCCACCCACCTACTCATCCATCCTTCCTCCTCTTCTCCACCCACCCACCCACCCATTTATCCATCCAGTCTTTCACCAGCACACCCACCCATCTGCCCATTCATCTCCTTGGCCATTCTAATACCCTCATCAGAAGCATGTCCTTGGGTGGCTCATGTGAGTGAAGGCCTTACCAGAAAAAGAGCCACTGAGCTGCTCCTGCGAAACAAGGTGCCAACTGGGCACGAGAACAGCGAGTGTAAAGGCCCTGAGAAAGGATGGAGCTGGCTGCATCCACTGAACGGGAAAGTTTTACTGACAAGAAAGTTATGAAGGGAAGGAAGTAGGAGAGTCAGAAAAGAAGGCAGAAACAAGGTTCTAGGGCAGAGCTGAACACTGCAGAGAACTAGAGTTGCTCCAGAGGCGGTTTTTAAAAAAGGCCTTTATTAGGTACATTTCATCAGTCATTCTTGAGATGCCTTTTACTGCTAGGGCACATTGTGGGATGGGAAGTTGAGGGCAAGAGCTCCCCAGAGCACCAGGCAGGGAGAAAGCTGGCCAGGGAAGTGGTGACAGGGTCCTGGCTAAGACAGCAGCCATATGAAGTGAGGTGTGACGGGGGCTGGACAGAGGAGAGACAGGACTTGCTGAGGAAGGGGACGGTGGAAGGAAGGATGGCTTGAGGCTGGTTTTAATGCTTGCAGCTTGACCCACCAGGAGGAAGTAGCATCACACACGGGGGAAAGAGTCTTGGAGAAGCAGGTAGGGGGTAGAAGGCAACCCTGGTACTGTGCTTACCTGGGCTCCTGAAATGCTTGTTTTAAATACGCCTGGAACCTCTCCAGTCTGAATTCGTGTTCTAAACCAGGTTTTCCAGCCTCAGCTGTGTCAGCAGGCTGGGCAAAGTGTTGTTAGGAGCTTGTTCTTGCATTGCTGGGTATTCAGAAGCACCTCTGAACTCCAGCCCAACCTGATACCAGGACACCCCCACATACAGCAACCAAAAACATCTCTAGACATCCCAATGTCCTCCAAAGGGTGGGGACAGCTCCTAGCAGAGAATCACAGGGCCAACCCTTGGAAAACTCATCCCAGCCTTTGTGGGAAGTGCCAGGTATTCCCCCAGAACCCCACACTGAGTGCGTAAGACCCACAGCCCCTTTCTGCCATCCCTCCCTCATCCCCACAGAGGCGTTCTGCCCCACTGGAGTCCTCCTCTCAGACACCTGCTATTGGTGATTTTGGGGCTCTGACATCTGAGGAAACTTGGAAATGAGACCATGGGTACTTCTCCCAGGGCCATTGTTTTATTATCTCTGAGTCTCCCCCAAGAAAGGTAAATCAAAATGTCTTTAGGTGGACATTCTCATGGGAGTGATTCTTAACCACACCCTGGGAACAAGCAGTTCTTGGGGGACAGGAAAAGCACAGTGGTCCATGGGTCTCCAAAGGGCCATGCAGTAAACAGACACCTTGGGTCTGGGGAGGCTGAGGCAGGCTTCTCAGGCGAAGGAAGAGCAGAAGAACAAGGAGGCACCATCTAACCAAAGCAGGAGGCTGTCATGGCGCAGAGCAAAGACTGGGGAGGCCAACGGGCCACTGGGATGTGTAGTTTGCTTGGTTTGTTGGGACTGTACAAGAGATGGGTGGGTTCAGGGGTGTAAATTCAGGAGAGGAGGCAGGGCCATGCAACCACTGCTACTGGCTGGAACTTCAAACACACAGCTGGCCCTGGAACACTGCCAAGGGTAAAAGACATGTTAAATGAGTGAATAAGCAAATGAGAAAATGCAGGAAGAATGGAGAGACTCGGTTGTACTAGAAAGTGCATGCTTCACCTGAGAGGGATGGGGAGCTTTTAGGAGCTGTCAGCAGCCAAATGATATGGTCAGATTCTCACTCGCCTGGACACTCCTGGGGGCTTAGAGACATGACCTAATCCTTCCCCCACCACTTCTCTCTAAGCAGCAGATTGACCCCGAACGCGAGGCTGGCCTAGGGCCAGCATCCTCCCTAAGCCCAGACCCTCCAACCAGAGAAAGGCAGGGAATCCTGACAGGCCCAGACCCGCTCTCACTTCCTACCCCTGCTGTTCGCACCCTTACAGCCAATGCAGATATTCTACACTAGTCCAGCAGACATTAACAAGGGGGAAGGTGTGATCGTGGAGATGTGCCTGGGCTCAAAAAGATGCTGCCTCTGTCAGTGACTTCCAGAAACTCTTGAAGAATGGCAGAGTGCCCACCTCTTAGGAAGCCAATCCAGATGGCGGCCCCCTGTGAACCACTCACCCTCCCCAAGAAAGATCCTCTTGTAAGGAGTTACATCCCAGTGATGGAACTGCAGACACACAGGTTAGGTGTCACTCACAATAGGTCACTAACTGGGGAAGAGGGAAAGTCACAGAAGAGAACCAAAGTAGGCAATGGCAAGGGACACCCAGATGCCTGGCACCGTGGTCTTGGACAGCAGGAATTCACAGGCATACTCCTCCCCCCTGCCCCTCGAATCCCAGTGTCAGCGCCAGTTACGGGAAATGAGGGCCCTGCACAGCAGCTAGGATCACAGAGTACAGAGGAGGCCCAGCCCTGTAAACACAGCCTGCAAAACACTCAAGACACGCAGGCTACAAGGTTTGGGCCGAATCTAGAGAAGATGCTGGCTCAGGATAGACCCAGTGCTGCTAGCCAAAGAGTCTCAGGTCATATGGACCAGCCCTTCCCACCATGTGTCCACATGCCTCAGTTTGAACCTCTCTTGCAAGGTAGGACACAGGCAGAACATGGATCCGGTCTGTGAGCAAGGATGAGGACCTTGGGCCAACTCAGCAGGTGTGGAATTGCAGATACCCAGTCTCCACTTCTGCTTGAGTTCACATTGCGATGTTGCTAACTCACTAACTACCAAACAAAACACAGCAAAGCCCCTGCAGAATTGGCAAAGGGACTGCAGGAGACCTCCCATGGGAGCCTGGAATTCTACCATGGTCCTCTCCTGTGGGCCACCATTGCCTACTTTAAAGGTCAGACAGCCCAGGAAATCACACATAGTTCCCAGGAGCTCAGATTTGCCAGGTCAGTACCCAGTCACTATGAAAACAGAGCAATCTCCTTGGCACAGTGGCCATCAGAGGAATCCGAGGATGATGGTACCTGAGGGAGAGGCCTTGGCCACCACCTGGCCAGGGGAACAGGCAGTTCCAGGATAGTGGTCAGATTTTCGTTGTCAGACCAGCCAGCCGTACAGTGTGGGTAACCCCGTGAACACCGCTCACCGTGTGTGCTGGGGGTTGGGTCCCATGGCAGCGAGCACTGAGGCACTGCCCAACAGTACTTCTCCCACTGGGAGATGCTGAGAACTGCAGATTATAGAGAGGAGGAGAAAACAGCAACCGAGCAAAGACTGTTTCCAGAGTCTTCCACTGAAGTGGAAAATCTTCCACTTCATCGAGAAATTATTTAAGTTTCATGCTGCTTTCCAGAAAGTGAAAAGTGAAGTGTCTCTGCTGGCTTGCTGCACAGCGACATATGGCACTCCACCGCAGCTCTCACTGTCCCCAGTGGGAGGCAGCAAGTGCCAGTCACCCTCTCCTGGGTAGCCGGGGAGGGGCCCAGCCAGGCCCGGAGGTCCCCAGGGTGTTTCCTGTAGGCCAGTGGCAGGAGGAGGCTGGCCACAGGCCAGCTGTTGCACAAAAGCCAGCTATGACATAAGCCCCATGGGAACACATGGCCCTCCTCGCCACTGTACATTGGAGGAAACCCTGTGTCATCACTGAGCTAAAGGAGTCACCTCCTCCATAGGCCTCCAGTGTGAAGGTGGTAAAGCCAGGGTGAGTGGGACACGTGCAGGACTATATCTGGTACTTAGAGTCGGAAACGACAGTGTTCCTCACTAGCCCGGGCTTTAGAACCAAGCAGGCCTGGCCTAAGAAGAGCTGGGGGTTTGTCTGAACAAAATAGAACTGCTTGACATGCTGGGCAAAAAAGCCAGCAGAGCCCATGCTTCCCTCCAGGGTTCTGGTCAAGAAGGTTCAGGTGGGGCCAGAGTAAGGGGATGAACACAGACCGGATTCTAGCTAAACAGAAAAGGCACAGCTCCAATATTGCCTGTCTTAGCAATGCTCACAGACAGCCACCTCTGTGCCTTTGCTGTCCTTGTCTCTAGGTCCCAAGAGACACACCCCGAGCCGGCACACCTGTGAGGTATGACTTCTTAGTCACTCGCTGGCCCATGGTACAGGTTAGTAAACGTCCCAAGTTCTTGGACTTGAGCTCATGTGGCCCTCTCCTGAAGCAGCAGCCAGGCCTGGAGGGCCACACACAGGGCTCTGTGCTGACACATCCAGGCCCAGTACGTGTAGTGTGCCATCCCAACCAGGGAAAAAGCAGGTAGCGAGTACAGTGAGGTGGACTCACTGTGCTCACCTTGCGTCAGATGACATGGCTTGTGTCCCCTCTGTGTGCCTCACAGGTTTCCAACAAATGCTGCTGGTAAAAAGCTCCACATAGAACCATATGCCTTTCAGACTCAACACGGCACACAGACAAATGTCACTTTGTTCAGGTCCCTCTGTGGGGGATCAGGACTGATGGATAGTGTGGCATGTCAACAAAGGGCCCGAGCGGGGGTTCCAAGAGCCATGGGCCCTGGACACCCACTTTTTCCTCTTGCAGAAGAGAAATTCAGGCAGGGGAGGGAACTTCTGTGACAGACACGGGTGCTGGAGGTCCCAAGCCCTGCTACACAGCACTGGCACTACTCTATAATCAACTCGCTCGATGTTTCCTTCCAAAGCTGACAGTCAATAAAAATTAGCCTCTGCTGACCCAGTCTCCTTCCATACCAGAGGGCCAGGGGTGACAGCTACTTTACTGCAATCAGTGTCCCCTGAGACTGCACTAGGCTCACGGCTCTCTTTATGCAAATTTAAAAAGCTTTTAATGTATGTTAAATAAAAACCAGCTACTTGTCAGAGCTGTGGTTACTGAGGATTAATTTCATAGCTGCTACATTTCTGATCAACTGTTTCTTATAATTAGACCCCATAAATGTTTCTAAATAGTCAGATAATATTAGAATAGCTTAAATAAGCTAAATAACTGTCTTATTGAATCTATCAGAAAAGTACATTTAAATTGGGAGTTTTAGAAAGGTAAGTGCACCCATCTGGTTGGTGAGCATGTTGAGGTGCTGATACCTGGCTGTCACGCTCCAGAAGGAAGGAAAAAGGGGGTAAATATGTTTCACAATTACAGAGTATTATTTTGAATATCCTCATGAATATCTGAGAATCTGTGCAAGTGACAAAAGTGCCTAAGTATAAATTCTCTAAAGGCTTGTGGACTATCGATAAGCTGCGTTTCAGAGCTCCTTCTCCCTGCCTGACTTTAGCTACTGTCACCTGTGCCCTGCCATCACCTATTATTGACATGTGGCCCTTTGTAGTTTAGAAGGTAGAAGCCGCACACATTTTTATTTTTTGTTTTTTTCAGTTTTTGGGGGTTTTTGATTTTTGAAACAGGGTCTCGCTCTGAATACACACACACACACACACACACACACACACACACACACACACACATCACTTGAGAAACATCTAGCTGCTACTAGCCAGGGAAGTAGCCTGTCAGCCTAGGTACTGGAGAGGAGTGGGGTCCTGGGGTTTCTGCAAACATAGCAGTGGGCTTGGCGCAGGGCACCCGCTTATGTCCAGAGGTGGGCCTGCTGTGTCCTCCCAGGCATGACCCCTTCTGTCTCTGAAATGTAGTAGCAAATGGTCTCTTTCATCAATTGCCCCCTTGTCTGTGTGAGTTTCCTAGAGCTGCTATAACAAGCTGGGTGTCTTTAAAACAATGCACATTCATTCTCTTAATAGTTGTGGAGGTCAGAAGTCTGAAGTCAGTTTCAGTGAGTCAAAACCAACACGCCAGCATGCCAGCATGCCTCTGGAGAGACTCTTGTCACACTTTTTCCAGTCCTAGAAGTATCAAATTCCCTCTTTCTCTCTCCCAGAAAGACAGTTGTGATGGTTTCTAGAATCCTCTTGGAATCTGAGATTTCTCCCGGTCCCAAGATTTGTTAATTCAGTCACATCTGCAAAATCTTCTTTGCCATGGCAGACAACAGCCACAGGCCCCAGGATTAGCACCTAGATAGCTTTTGTGGCCACAGGCTTCTGGCCACAATTCCCAAAAGAGAGTGCTATGGAACTCAGAGTCCCATAAGTATCAGCCTGGTCTCTGCCACTTTTCAAAGACCACTTAACATCCCTTCCCTCTTGTAAACAAGGGTGCCAGCGGCAGTCAATGCTTACAGTATGCTTGCTAGGAGCCAGGCCCTCCCTGCCTCATTCAGCCCCATCAGTATCCTGGAAGAGGTTGGTGTATAGCCTAACTGTGCTGTTCCTGGCAAAGTAACAGGTTCAAAGAGGTCAAGGTTCTCACACAAGTCACTCATCCCCAAGGGAGGGTATGGGATTCGAGTCCCCAGAGTCAGATCAGAGAGCGTCTGGAAGTCACCTTGCTGCGTGCAACCTTGAGGACTTAGATGTTACCTAGGAAAGTGATCAGGCAACCAAAAGCTCCCCAGATTCATGGCAGTGGCCCCATTACTGTTGTTTTTATTGTCTCTGAGTTACCTGTCAAGAAACGACTTTTTTCCCAGAGTTTTGCTTTAAATGAAAACTTACCCAAGGGAAGAAAAATAGCCCTTTCTGTTGGAAAACAAATGTGCTTGCTCCTGCCACTTTCAGCTGTTCCATCTCTAGGACATCCGAAAAGGACATGGTGGCCAAGGAGAAACAGCACAACGTCTATGAAAATGCCTTGTACTGGGGGCAGGGCAGAGGAATAAAGAAGCTGCCTCAGGCTAGCCAGAACAGAGTGGTGATGCAGGGGACACATCCAAGGAACTGGACTTCTCATTAATAAGGGCTTATCCGTAGCCACCATGGCCCAGCAGGAGTAGACCACATCCTCCTCATCCTTCCTGTCATCATTTGTGTGACATTTGCCGGCTGATTCCCATTTGCAACTGTTTATCAGGCCTCACCCTCTCCTGTGTGGGCCGTGTTTACACAGTCTCTGTTGTGGTCTGACTAACCTGACCATGCTGTACAGGCAAGGAACCTCCCGTTTCCCCTTCTCTCATCCTCCTGCTTCCACACCCCACAGTGGCAACGTGTAACTGTGGCTAATCACCCACTTATAAATGAGTCTCCTGTCTCTAGGTGCAAGATAGCTCTTTTTTTGCCAGTGTTCCCTCTGAGTGGCCCAGACACTATGACCCTCTTCTGCATGCTTTCCAATCACAAAGTGCTGGCCGGGTACTTGGCATGCTTGGCACAGTCCATCTGAGCTGGTAATTAATGGTGCCAGAGAGAGCGATGCGGCCAGAGAGCCTGTCCAAACCAATTTCCCCAGGCTTGGCTATTTGAAAGTCTAAAAATCCCTAATACTGTGAGGCAGGCAGTATTTAAATTTAAGTTCGGTTCCCAAATGAGATCTTTTAGTTCAACCATTCAACTTTATTTGGAAATATGAAACAGTAACTTGATTACATGTTAAGATAGCGTTCGCTGGGGGATTATAGCCAAATTCTCAGTTCCTTTGAGTTCATCTTCCTGCAGGTGGATGGGATCCATCCAAATTAGGAACTCAGTTCTGAGGCTGCTAGCAGGTAGCCGGCCAAGTGGGGTGGCACCACTGATCCCATGTGGGGCCACCTGGGGCAGTGTGATCCCTGTTATCCAGCAGGACCGAGGCAGGGGACACCCAGAGTACTCGGCTATATCACACTGAAACATCCATCCAAAAAAAAAAAAAAAAAAAAACTATCACATAGGTGTTTCTTAGCCTCCCATCAAATCCCTAAGTTATTAAGCTATTCAAAAAAAAAAAAAAGAAAATTTAGTTTAACAATAAAACCTCTAATTCCAGAAGTTCTGCAACTTAGAACATTCAAAGCTAAAAACACACTGCCTGGAGGAGGGCACAGAAACAAGTCACATGGCACCAAACCAGCTCCTGCCACCATGTGTCTAAGAGGGACCAGAAATGCTGGGGCCAGTGAACTAAGAAGGAGAACACCCTTGTGCTGTTGGTAGCACGTGTCTCTTGCAGGGAGTTGCCACCCTGCCCAGCGAAGCTCGCATTCTACCAACAGGTTTATTTCTAATATGGGGTGAGTAGGAAATGTTGGCCTGGGGACCTCCGTCAGGTGGGAAGACTACAGCCTGTCCTTAAGATGGCCTAAACTTGAAGTAGATGAGACTGGAGATGGAGTGCCGTTGGGGCCAGGCTTGGCAAAGACACCTCTCATACCCAGGTCCCACATAGAGCAAGTAAGGAAACAAAGGACGGAGCCACGAGCAGTGGAATAACAAACTGTCCTCTGCTGGTCATAGGCGAAGCTCCAGTCACCTACAGCCTCGTGATACTCAGCGGGCAGCTCTCATCACCCAGCGTCCCCTCTTTGCTGAAGCCTCAGACCTGCCCTTGGTTCTATTCTAATAAGCAGCTTCTCTGGCCCTGCTGTGGTGACGCTCTTGGCACATTTACTTGCCCTTCCCTCTTTTGAGCACATTTGGGAAACAGACACAAGGAGGTGCTATCTGCCCCACCCACCATCACCCTGCCCTGCAAGAATGGGGAGAGAGAGGCCACCCAGTCCTCAGCAGGCACAGGAATTGGCACAGCCATCTGGAAAACAATTTGAGGTAGGTGCAAAATAAATAAATAAATAAATAAGATAATCTTTCTTGCCCAGCAATTCCTAGTTATATAAGCAAGTGCCCAAGAGCTCAGTCACCGTGTGTACCAGGACATTCACTGCAGTGTCCCTGGGGACATGGAAGCCTGCAAAGGAGGTCCTCCTGTCATAAGAGGTTACCAGGAAAGGGAAAGCAACAAAGCCGCACCTGGGCTTTTTTGTTGTCACCATTCACACACAGTATGAGAGCTGTGTTGTTTGGTGGGAAGTGTCATGATTTTATGAAAGAATTCTGCATATGTGACCATGTTCTGCACAAGATGCTCTTCTGTAGGACAAAAAGGTTGGGACTTCTTAGGAGCTAAAAGGGCCTTGAGCCTTCCCCAGACATCAGAGCCTAGTGCCACATTCCCCCAGGTTGTGAAGAGTGTCACCAGCTCTCCCCAGA
Source organism: Ctenodactylus gundi (assembly GCA_004027205.1). Lineage (NCBI taxonomy): Eukaryota > Metazoa > Chordata > Mammalia > Rodentia > Ctenodactylidae > Ctenodactylus > Ctenodactylus gundi. The sequence continues at coordinate 579 of PVKB01003915.1, read as the reverse complement.
GTCTGGCCATCCCTGTGCAGGGACAGGATGGACAGGGCCACCAAGTGTCCACTGCAGTTCTTCCACGGGGTTTCACTGCACAGGCCAGAAGCCTTTTTCACAAGAAACATGGCAGAGCATAAAAGTCCTGCTTCCCTGGAGGGACTCAAGCATTTGTGTGCACAGATATCTCCCCTTAGAAAGAAACACAAAGGAAAATGGGCACAGAGGTGGGAGCTCAAGGATCTTAGTGTTGGAAGACATGACAGTGGTAGGAGATTGAAGGAGTGACATCTCCCCAGTAGAGGGGACAAAGGGGGGCAGGGGGAACGACTCTATCCTCTGGGGCAGAGGACTAGCAGTTCTAAAAGAAAATCCACCACTGGGATGCCTACGGACAGAGGACAAGCAATCAGCAGATACAATTGCGTGGGGACGTGGGAGAATAAAACAAGGCTGAAGGTGGGTCAGGACTGATTAAAAGAGACCCTTGCAAGCCAAGGCCATTTTCAGGACACTGGCTTAGCCATGTTGAACTGCTCTTTATTTTTTCCCATTTTTATTAGTATGAGTGTGTGTGTGTGTGTGTGTGTGTGTGTG